>JAPYYX010000659.1:3367-48098 GCA_030522605.1 Cremastinae sp. B BG-2022a | reverse complement strand
GAATGGCGGTGTGGTCCAATTTTTTATGAAAATTCATTTATTAATTGATAAATCCGTAATTTACGAAATCTAGTGACTTTTGGTTTCCATTGCTCTTAATTCGAGGGTCACAACTTTGATGTTAATAATAAAAATTTACAAAAATCTTGATTTAATTTTTCCCAATAATTTCCACTTTCTATATCCACTCGACAATTTAAGAAAAAACCGATATCGATCTCTCGTTCGAAATAAAACCGCGCGTGCTACGGCCATCTTGGATTTCGCAGTATCAAAATAACACTCGGGTGGCTCAGCTTTTTTTAAATAATCGATGTTTCGAAAAACGGGAATGGATGCGGAGCGTGTGAAGAAGGAGAGAGCCCGCTTCCCGTATCGATAACGATACCGGCGAGTCTCGGCCTCAGGAGCAAAGAAGATACTTTATTCGTCTCCCGCTCTCCTCCTCTCTCTTCCTCTCTCTCGTACTTTCTGGTAGATGAGACTGCACACGCGTTAACGACGTTAGCGTTTACGGAGCGTGAAGGGAAACAGTCTTGCGACAACGATACAGAGAATGAGCAAGAAGAAAAACAGAGACAGAAAGAAAGAAAGAGAGGGAGAGAGAGAGAGAGAAATACATATATAGAGCGAGAGACGAAAGGAGAGAAACAGAGTTGAAGAGAAAAAAAATAGAAGAGAGAGAGAGAGAGAGCGTGTCGTTGACCGATGGAGTAGCGGTTGCCAGATACGTCACACACGAGACAGGCCAAAGAAGTCTTCTCCCTTTGGCTCTTCCATGTGATCTTTCGTATTATATTGTCCTACTCTCCGTCTCTCTTCGTGCCTCCTTTTTCCCCCCTAACCTTATCCTCTTCCTTTTATTATTCTCTCTTTAACTCTCGTCCCCGCTAAATGCTCACTTTGAACTCTCATTCCGTCTAATCATTCGATTTTCACAGTCAAGAGCAACGGACTCGTGACAATTGTCCCATCCACCAACATTGATCATGAGAAGATTTTCGCATCGTTTCCGGTCTTTTTTTTTCATTAATTTTTTCGCTATTTTATATTACTTAAATATTAAAATAAATAATAAACTTTTTTTTTTTATTCCTGAGAATTTGAGATTTGAAAAAACGTGCAGCGGGAATGCGCCAGCATGATTTTCACGTGGCCACCGGACGATATCGATTGAGCGCGCCCCCTAGGCTCAGCGCCGCCGAGAACGCCGCGGCGCGACTGGAGCGCCCGCGACGCCGGCGACGATAACTATCGCGGCACTTTGGATTCTGCGCTCGCTCATTTGGCTCTCGCTCTCTCTCTCTCGCTCTGTCTCTTCTCTCCCGCGCGACAGGGGTGAACAGCCCCCGCACGGACCTGTTTCCTGCTTCAGACGCTCGCTAAATATATGTGTATACGCGGATACGTGGAGAAAAAGCGCGAAAAAGGGGTTGGAGGCTCCGAGACATCAGCGCGATGCTTCGACAGGGCATTTATCAAATTACATTTTTTTTTCCACTAATTTCTCGCGGACGCAATCTCATTGCTAATCTTGAGATTGAAGTTTAGATTTGAATTTTTTTCATGGAGGAAAAATAATGTTTGAAATGGAAATTAGTAGCCGGATGATATTTAATTCATCTTTTAATCAAGATTTCATTTTTTTATTAATGAGATTTTATTTGATTTTAAAAATGTATTTTTTTTGGTTCTTTAATTGATATTTTGTTACGTCATTTGTGATGAATTATAATGAATTATAATTATTATAATTATCTCTTTTTCTAGGTTTATTATGCGAAGAAAAAGAGAAGAGCGCAGCAGATGCAGGGCGAGGATGGTTCTCATAAAAAAGAGAGGAAGCTCTACAACGACGGTTGGGACGACGACAACCACGATTACATTATCAAGAACGGGGAGAAATTCGTCGATCGATACGAGATCGATTCTTTAATAGGTAATAAAATCATTCATTTTATATTCTTCGTGCACACACTCCAATTAATATAATTAATTTTTCTTCGAAGAAAAAATATATATATTTATTTTATTAATAAATAATAATAATTAGATAAATAATGTTTTATTATTCAGGTAAAGGAAGCTTCGGCCAAGTAGTAAAAGCTTTCGATCACGAGGAGCAAAATCAGGTGGCAATAAAAATCATCAAAAATAAGAAGCCCTTCCTAAATCAAGCGCAAATCGAAGTTAGGCTATTACAGATGATGAATAGAGCGGATACCGACAACAAGTATTATATAGGTGAGCTTAATTTTTATTCAACAAATAATAATTGAAGGATAAAAAAAAATAGTAATCGTACAAAGAAATTTTCCCAGCCAGCGAGCAGATAAAGCTCGTGAAGTGTTTCACGATTCCATTAATATTTTCTTCACTCTTTTTCCAGTTAAACTGAAGAGGCACTTTATGTGGCGGAACCATTTGTGTCTGGTATTCGAACTGCTGTCTTACAACCTCTACGACCTACTTAGAAATACGAATTTCCGAGGAGTGTCGTTGAACCTAACGAGGAAGTTTGCCCAGCAACTGTGTACTGCCCTACTGTTCCTGTCCACACCGGAATTGAACATCATACACTGTGATCTGAAGCCCGAGAACATACTCTTGTGCAATCCCAAGCGAAGCGCGATTAAAATAGTCGATTTTGGAAGCTCGTGTCAGCTTGGACAGAGGGTACATTTTTTGCTACGTTTTTTGACATCACGAAAAATGTTCAACTCAGAACCAATCTACAATTTTCAGTGTTGAGAAAAATCTTTATTTTAAGTTCATATTTTTTAATTCTTCAATTTTTCACATTTTTCAAATTGGAATATCAAATATTAAATGAGAAAAAAATGTTTTGTTTATAGAAAAATATTCATCAGCTTCAATGTTTAGTTTTGTTCGTAGAAAATGTAACGTTTCGTGAATACCGCTCGAGAAGCACTTCACTTCGATCGGAGTAAAATAATTCTATATTTTTTCAACTCAGGACCAACCTACAATTTTCAGTGTTGAGAAAAATCTTGATTTTAAAATATTCATATTTTTTAATTGTTCAATTGTTCACATTTTTCAAATTGGAATATCAAATATCAAATGAGAAAAAAATATTTTGTTTATAGAAAAAGATTTATCAGCTTCAATGTTTAGTTTTGTTCGTAGAGAATGTAACGTTTCGTGAATACCGCTCGAGAAGCAATTCACTTCGATCGGAGTAAAATAGTCTAATTTATTATTTATCGCGTTACAGATATACCAGTACATTCAATCCAGGTTTTATCGGTCACCCGAAGTCCTACTGGGAATCCCGTACGATCTCGCGATAGATATGTGGAGTCTCGGATGTATTTTAGTTGAAATGCACACGGGTGAACCCTTGTTCAGCGGGGCCAACGAGGTAAAGCCATTTTTCATCTTATGCACAAAAGAGGAGGAATAATATCCAGATAGAAGCAATTGTAAATAAGAAATAACTCAGCTCGATATGTGATGAGTACAATTTATGATCAGAAATCATTTTTCAAGCTAACAACTTTCTGATTGTACAAAACGCAATGCTAAAAAAATGATTGATTTTATATCGATTGAGATTTAAAAATGTGCATTCTAAAATAATAATAATTTTTATATATTTATTATATTTTTGTTCGCAACAGGTTGACCAAATGAACAAAATAGTAGAAGTGTTGGGCATGCCGCCCAAGCACATCTTGGACCAAGCGCACAAAGCGCGGAAGTACTTCGACAAAGTCCCAGCGGACGGCTCTTACGTGCTTAAAAAGCCAAAGGACGGAAAGAAGTACAAGCCACCGGGTACGAGGCGGTTGCATGATATACTCGGTGTTGAGACAGGTGGTCCGGGCGGTAGGAGACTAAACGAGCCCGGTCATTCAGTTTCGGATTACCTCAAGTTCAAGGATCTCATTCTGAGAATGCTCGATTTTGATCCGAAGACGCGTATCACGCCGTATTACGCGTTGCAGCACAATTTCTTCAAGAGAACGGCCGACGAGGGGACCAACACCAATATCGCCGCTGCAAATAGTTCGAACACTAGTCCAGCGGTCGTTTCCATGAGCCAGGATAGCGGTTAGTCGATTATCAAATATCGATCTCAATCTATTCAAGGACCAACGACTCTAATAATATTTTCATTTGTCATCAATAATCGCTCCTCGAACATCGTGATCGGTTTAAATCTAGGCTGTAATTAATATTGTCATTGAATCTAGCTTGTTTTTTTTATAAAAAAGTAAACAATTCTCGATTAACCTCGACACGAAACGATTCATTTTTCGTTCGTTCGATCTGGTGACAGTTTTTTCATTCGTGGTCGCGTTTTGTCCGTGTTTTGGGAAAAGCCGGCGATCATTGACGATCGGAAATTCAGAGTCGTTCCGCAGGCTTTTCCTCATCACTTGGAACGGAGGATCCTTCAAATTTGTGTGTGTTCATTTCTACATTTTTCTTTCGTGTTATATTTTTTTCTAACGTCTCATCTTATAATTTTTGGAATACAAAACGATTTGCGATGTAAATGCTACTGTGAGAATTATAGGAAAGAGAGGGCCACTGTAGCCGCGATGGAGATCCAAATGGATTCGTCTGTTCAACGTCTTCGACAGTTTTGATTTGTGCAGAAAGTAAGAATGCAGTCGAGTGGCACGATCAGACGAAAGAAATAAAACTAAAATCTTAAAAAGTACAATAATTTTTGCAACATCGAACTTCAGAGAAGTTGTATTGTTAGGTACTTAGCGACAAGTCTCGAAAAATTATATCACTGTATATTTTTTTGTTGAGTTTTTAAATTAAGGTGCCTCGATACAATGAGAAGAAGCGATAATTTATAAAACATACAGGGGATCAAAAAATGATAAGAATTGTTCAAAAATTAGTAATCATGTTCTCAAAGTTACTCGAAAACTATAACGACGAGCATTTTTGAAAAAAATTAGATTTCCGTAATTCACGTTGAAGAATATTGTTCTTTTTTTGTTGTCAGATTCTTATCATCATCATTTTACTGTCGAACTATCTTTAGGATCGTTTTCGTTGGTCTAAGCAAATTACGTCGTTCGCTTATTTTCTGCACAAAACTAAACGAATAATTGTTGTTGCCCGTAGATATGATGGGGGGACAGTACGTGGCTCGATGACTGTTGTATCCGCGGGGCGGCGACGACCTGTCCTAGGCCCCAACCCTAATCTTACTTACTAACATAAGTAAGTTCTGTCTAACAAGCAAATCCTAAAACGAGAAATGCGAAAACTAACCCTAATTCTCTTTTTATGCCCCGAGCAAAAAAACAAGCATTCATTAAATATCAAAAGTTACGAATTACCCTTGAGAATTTTTGAGATACCTCGTGTTCCCGGCCTCGGATGTAATGAGCGAAGCCTTGCTTGCTTGATCCAGATACCAAGAACCTTTTTTTATTCACCTGACGATCTTTAGAGCCATGGATTGAAATTTTGACAGGCCCGTGGCTCTGACGTTATCTGTTGACGCTCGAAATAAAATATTGTTGCGAGGGAATCATTCCTTTGTCACGTTCCATAAAAAAATAACTAGCGATAATGTTTTCATCCGTTTTTTTAAATATTAAAAGCGTTGCGACTGGAACACGTTTTTTATCTTTACGCAATCATTTTTATTTTCTCGAACGTTTAAAGTTTTGTTTGGTAGTCCTAAACGTTTTTTAAATGCGTAAGAATATTTTTTTTTCGTTTGGGTTATATCACATTATTGTAAAAGAAACGTTTTCCAGTTGAATAGCGGTCTATGCATCTGTGTCAATACATTATCATTTGTAGTGAGAGGTCATTTCATCGTTTTACGTTTTACATTTTTTAAGCATGCTTACTAGCTATGTGCATCAAAAAGCTATCGAGGAAAAAGAATATAGCTGGGGAGACATTTATGTTCTGTAAAAATATCGATGGCACGAAAACTGAAATATTTTCTTTGAAATTCTCGTCAACTTCCCATCTGCGACATATTTTACGCTAGATCATTGACTCTTTATTCAACGATTATTTTTCCATCGATACGTGAAGAAATAAGACAGAAAGAAAGCGTATTTTTTGTATTATGATAATTTCGATTATTTTCGTAGATTTTACGATCGCGGATGATCCTCGTGAGATTTTTCTTACTCACAAAAATTATTAATCGATTAATTAATTTGTAGAGTTTGATATTTTTTTTATTAAAGTTTGAATAGTTTTCATCGACTCGTGGCAGTAATAAACGTAACTTCTTACATTTAAATTTGGCAATGAATAAGAATTGTAAATATTGTTGGGAATTGGAGAAAGAATATGCGAGAGAGAAATGTCGAGAGAGCGAGTTTGTCGAAAGGTGGTCGCAGAGAGATAGCAATGGAGTTCAAAAAGTGCCTGCAAATACCCCGTAGATCGTTAGAAACTTTGTTTCTCCTTGCCCGAAGCCCCCCTTGGCCCGTACCCATTTTCTATGAACCTATAGTCACGTTCCATTAAAATAATTAGAGGTTTTAGTGAGAGCAACTCCGCATGTATGTATACATCTTGAACATGAATAATTCGACATGCAGAAAAAAATAGCAACGTGCATACACGTCTGAGAATAAATATTCCCTCGTAGTAAATGAAATTTTATGAAAAATATGGATGTAGAAAACAAAAATACATTCGGAGTTTGAGAGGAAGTTACAGTCGTCTGTGAGGATTTTTTATTATTATTAAAAAAAAGTTTTAAAAAATTCGAAGAATTTTAATCTCTCCATTTTTTCACAACGAGGAGAAGATCGTGAAGATCGTTTTGATTCAAAGTACAGCTAAGATTGAATTAATTTGTTTGTCTCGCATTGTCAGATTCGACTGAAACGTTCTCCTCGGAAATGAGAGTCGAGCGTGCTTAAATTGAGGAAACATTTTTTAACGGGATTGATTTGGATTTCGCAGGACTGGTAACGATGTCAGGGCAAGGCAGCGGCGGCGGAAGTGGAGGCAGCGGGAACGGTGGGAGCGGAAGCGGGAGCGTTGCCGGAAACGGCGGCGGCAGCGCGGCGGGTGGCAGCGCGAGTTTGCAGTCGGTGAGTTTGCCGGGCGGTTACCAGCCGATGGACTGCGAATCGTCGCCGCGTCAGTCGTCGAGCAGGCGCGCCGGTAGCGGCGCTTATCCCTCGTCATCGGCAACCGGTGCTACAACTTCGGCCCCGACGTCCATACAGACGATGGACAATACTAACCTGATACCAAGCTCTCTCGGCTCTTACAACAGCCTCATTCTCCCTGGAATACCTCATCTACCCTCGATGATGACCTCACCGATGATACACCAGCAGCAAAATTATTACAATTACGGATACTCGAGCGCCGACGGGCACGGCATCGTCAGGCAGCCGTCCTCCGTCTCGAGCGGAAAGCAGAGGGATCCCGAGAGGGAGGACAGCCCAATGGTCGGCGTCTGCGTGCAACAGAGCCCCGTCGCTATTCACTGAATTCATCGCGATCCACTCGATACAACTCACTACCTTAGAAACAACCAACCAACGATGCACACACACTCACACACACGACCGAACGACACAGGATAAAATATATTATCGTGAGAGATAACGAGCACCACGTTCTTCCTCTGCGTCGAATCAACGGACTCGTCTCGAGACGCGCCGGAGAATTTCCTCGACGCTGTACGTTCGACGACCATGACACGTTTCGGATATTCCTCGCGTCGAGATGGACTCGGCGTGGGCGTCGTCCCGCGAGACGGAGAACGATGATCCACAAGGCGTTTGCGAGAGACGATGAAAAAAATTCTAGAGCTTTGCGACGATCCTGATCGTCTTGGAAATGCGTTTCCCAGTCGATGATCGGATTTCGTTTCAAAGCGAGATTATCGGACGATAGAGTGGTCGCGCGAGCGAGCCCGAAGAGCTGGCTCGACACTTGACGAGCTCTTTTTTTTCCGTCGACCGTTTAAATTCTCATTGCGCACTGCGAGCTTGACGACGTTCCGAGCGACGGATATATGTTGGATCATTGATCAGAGAAGAAGAAAAAACGAAAATTGGAGGACAGGATGGATTGTAAACGATGACGAAGGATGTAATAGAATCGAAGTTGATGAATTAGCTTTTCTTTTTGAAATTGAGAATCCGTTGACGAGCTGTCTAGCCTCTGGAGGCTCGAGCGCGAAGGAGAAGAATGCGGAATTAAAAGCAGCGGAGAATCTTCGGCGAACGTTTCGAGCAGCGTCTGAACATATGAAAGCATGAAGAAAAGAAAACGTATATAATGCATATATATACAAATATATATATATATATAAAAAGAAAGGAAATATACGAAGAAAGAGGAAAAAAGCGAAACAAAAAACACGGCCTAGTGAGGATGAACCCAACTGGCCTCTCGGGTCCTGCCCGACACTTGAACAGACATTGCGATCGAGTTTAGAGTCGGTAAAGAGCGCGTTTGGAATAACGACGATGAAGCACGTTTCTTTATTTCGGATAACGACGACGACGCTACGTGGACGACGAAAAAGGACGATGACTACGACGAGGACGAGGCAAAGGAGAAAAATGGTAACAAACTTGGCATCCAAAACTGTGTGGCCTAGAGAGCAAAAAAAGTGATAATTACTATTACTAATGCGTAAAAGAGGACGAGGAGGCGATTTAACAGAATTAAGAGAAAGAGAGGAGGAATAGGACGACGAAAGGAGAGAAAAAAAAATGAGCAGAAGCGAAAGAGAGTGTGCGTGTGAGTGAGAAAGAGCGAGCAAGAGTGAGAAAACGCGACAAGAGAGCGAAATATGTATTCATGTACTCCGATAGAGTTTTATACACGATGTCACGAATGTAATGGTTTAGCGAGTAACGTGCAAGAGAGATAACGCGAGCGTAAAAGCGAGAGAGAGAGCGCGAGTTGAGAGAAAAAAATAAAATAAAAACAATAGAGAGCGAAAGATGGTCGGATCGAATGCTAGATATTTGTACAATACACCTAGGTGAATGATTAAGAGTGCAGCTTTAGGATTTAGCGACTAAGTATAAAGAGAACAGAGAAAGGAAAAAATGAGAATAACGATGTAAACTCGACTCTTTTTATTTACATGAACGGGGGAAAAAAACACAGGGGTGGGAAAAAAAAACATAGGGGGGGAGGGAAGGGGAAAAGTGGGTGATTGCCAAAAGGGGGCAACCGCCTTGCGCTAACGTCGGTTTGTTGCTGAACAAGGACTTTAAACAAACGGGGGTTCTAGCGCGGCTTAACAATACATATTTATACATAAAAAAAAGCATTAATAAGAAAGTTAAAGTATACATGTAAGGTTGATCAAGAATGGTATAATCATACGAAAAATGGAAAAAATAATAATAATTAAACAAAAAACAACTAGGTACTTTATAATAAACAATACACGCGTATCGCATACATATGTTTCCAATGCATTGTCATTGATTTTTGCCGTTTGTTCTTAACGACACCGCTTGTAATGCTACTTCCGCGAGTGATGAGAGAATTAAGAGAGTGTGCGAAAGGTTCGAGAATGTGAGAGACTTGTGAAATACGAGACAGAGAATTCGTTGATCGAAGAAAGTACGGTTGTTTCGCTACTTCGAAAAAACAAACAAATCGTTCTATTTTTTAGAAATCTGTTAAATCTGACGAGATTAATTCTTTCTCCGATCATTTTTCTACTTTTTCTTTTGCATTCTCTTTTCGAACTTTTTGGTATCGACTCCCAGCAGCGAACTTACGATGAAAATCTATTTATTTTTTTTTTATTAATCTTTTTTTCTTTGCCTTGGCCTCTACGTTCTCGTTGGAGATTTTTGAGCCCTGATCGGCTGAAGTTGAAAATAGACAAGTTGAAATAGAATAAAGACAAAAATGTTCGCAGCTATTTTACACAAGACAGTATTATTAACGGCATTGCTTGAAGTACTATTTATTATCTTTTTCCTCTCTCTTTCTTCGTTTTTTTTTGAACATTTATTTAATTTGACGCCGGAAACTTCCTCGGAAATGAGGCTCACGATCGTAAAATTCTATCTGAAAATGATTTTTTACGTAAGCTTCGAAGCTCTGCATTTATTTTTTTTATTCTCAGTCCTATCGACGGTCAATTTTTCACTCGATAAAAAGCTCTTGGAAGAGAGCGTTGAACAGGGTATTTCTTCTTGAGTGTGACAAATTATCCCAGAATAAAAATTCTTTTTTTTCCCCTTTTTCGCTATCCTTCATCAAAAATCTCGTCAGAGTTTACCATAATTGGGAATAATAATTACACGAGGAATAGTAGATTATCGATAAAGAGATGAAAAATATAAAAATTGTAAGATTAAACGATCGAAGTGCGAAAAACCGTGTTTTCCGTCAAAACGAAATTGTTATTGCGACGATCGGTAATTGTACGAAGTAATGCTTCCACAGAGAACCAAATTGAGGTGAAACGAAGTCCCTTAAATCTCCAGAGACTTTGGATCGAGAAGAAAAATAATAAAAAAAAACGTCTCGATGATTCGACGAATTTCGTACATAATTCGAAACTTCCGAATTTCAATTTCTGAATTCTTTTTTCACACTTTCTTTCTACGTATGTTAAAAATAAAAATCGGGCGTCATCTCGTCCGTTGTAATTTTTTTGTAGTACCTGATCTCTAGGGACTATCGCGACCCCCGGATTTTCGTAGTCGATGAAAAAAAAGGAGAGAATCAATCCAGACGACATTTTTGAATGTTTTTTCATTTCGCCGACTGCCAAAATTATGAAATCAATGTCTTTTATTTTGCATTATTTCGTTCATTTGTTACTATTGATTTTCCTCCCTGGATCGTGTTGGATCGATCGACGAGAATTGCGAGAAATAACCATGCGAATGTAACCGAAGAGTAGCACGGACTGAAAAATAAAAAAAACGAGAGAAAAAACGAAGTAAGAACTAACGGTAATACCATGTAAATAAGCAAAAGTCACGCGCATAGTCCAATTTAAAAAAAAAGAGGAAGAAGACGAGGCGAAAGGAGGATGCAAAATAATTGCAGAAAATTCGATCGCTCTCAGCACACACAATCGTTCAAACATGAAAAACACACGCAGACACCGACACAGACACAACTCCGTTGTTCGCAATATCTTTTCTATGAAATCTCCGAAGTAAGAAAATACAAAAAAAAAATCGCAAATGAAAATAAAAAATAAAGATTACGATTGTTCACGAAACGGCCGCGTTCCTGCATTGTGTAATTTCTCGAGAGAATAAAATAAAGTAAATAAGACGAAAATTGATGCATGAATTTAAGAATTAAAAAAAAAATCGAAGATCGAAAACGAGAGCAAAAAAAAGTTCGCAGCTTTTCAGAAGAACTAAAAGTAGAGGATCGAGAGCGAAGAAAATTCATTGTAGTACATCGAAGGTGAGAAAAATGAGATAAAAGAAAAACGGGGATGAAAAATCCGTGATAAAAAGCACGAATTTATCAGCCGTTGTCTCGGCTCGTGTACTTCACTTTCGCGATAAAACGAGGCGAAGAAAAGTGACAGGGGGACGAGGAGTAAAACAAGAATTAATGAAGAATAATTTGTATATTTTTATACAAGTCGATTAAAAATGAAGCGAAACAAAAAAACGTCGATTATTACGATCCGACGACACGAGTGATCGGAACTACGCGTTTTAAAAATATCTTAGGGAATTCGTACGATCGCGCAAACTATCATCAAATTAATTCTCGTCATACCGTGCATTTATCTAACTTTGAATATTCATCGAGAGAAGAGCAAAAAGAGAGGAAGAGTAGAACGAAAAAAAAACACGAACACGAAAGAAATGGAATCAATCTCAGTTTATGCGTCGTGGAGTTTTCATTAGAGGAAAAAAAAAATTCTTAATCTTGGCTAAGATGTACCGAAGTGAAAAAATGACAAAGACACAAGCGAGTCGCTTGATGCATTTCGACGATTTTTGAAAGCGAGAGAGTGAGAGCGAGAATAACTAACTAAAAAAAATGGAACAATCGCACTGTCGCGGCGTTCTCGATTTTTCTGTCCTGAGACATTTGTCCGAATTATTTCGGCGCGCGCTGTATATAATTTTATTACGAAGGAGCAATTGAGTAAACCGGAAAAACGAAACATACAAACTAAACGGCAAAAATCAGTATGCTCTATGAAGAAAAAAATTACAAGATGAGAAAAAATTAAATAAATAAAAAGAATAAATAAACGAACGTACTTGTGTATGATTTCCAAACAAACGACGATTTTCTTTCATGGTCCGGATGTTCGCTTCTGTGCCCAAAAATCTGATTCGAATCGATGGAGAATCGATAATCAATCTCGTTAGACATTTTTTTTTCAGCATTCTTTCGCACTTTTTTTTTCATCACGATTCCTTCGAGCTGAAATTTACTTTCAATCGAATCGAGAAGCCTTTGTCGCAGACTGAATAAAGATAAACGAAAACACCGAGCACGTACTTTTTACACTGAACCACCGGATAGCTAGAAATATCGAATTGTAAATCGCAAAAAAAATATTAAAAAAACAAAAAAATAGCCGAATTGCTGCCCGTCGCAAAAAAAGCGTTTGAAACATAATTCATCGTTAGCAGAAATGAAAGAACTAAAATAATGAAGAATACTGTAAAAATTGTAAGATCGTGTGAGCAAGTTCATTTTTATGATTTTTGGGTACGGAATGAGTGTCGATGAAACACGTCCGAGTAATATCTCGAAATAATAATTTTTTATTGCGTACAGAACACGATAATAATTTACTTCAAGACATCGTTACTTTCGCTATTCTAAAAAAAATTTTTAAAAAATACACGTCCGAGTGATTTTTCTCAAGATCAATATTTTTGTCACTCACCAAAATACTTCAAAAACCAAAAATTGCTTCTCCTTCACTCGGAGGGATGATTTATTAAAAAAATCGAATCTATCGGGTTATAAAAAATTGTGAAAAAAATTCAAAATTCACACACGCGCAGACACATTGACACGAACACGAAGACACAATTGTTTGAATGAAACAATAAAACGAGGAGAAGAAAAGTTGATGTAATGTTTCACTCGAACGAGACTCGGCCTAGTAGATGTGATTTTAAAGTAAAACATTTTCTCGGTGTGAACATTCGAAAGATTTTCGTGAGCGGAGAAAAAGTTTCTCAAACTCCTCGACCGGTTGAGTCGTGAAGAAAAATTCAACTAAAATGAGCATTAAACTCTCGGCTGAATCATTTTTTAATGGGGACTGACGAATCGAAGAACAAACGTTTTTTGTGCATCTCGCGAATATTTTCGACCGCGATCGAAAAAGTCGAGAATTAAAATTTCGACTATTTATCCGGATTGCTTATTAAAAATTAATTTTTCAAATCGACAGATTCAAATTTTCGGCAGAGCAGAATCACGAGGTTTCCTGTAAATAAGTCCACAAATCTCAAATCCACATGTAGAGGGTCCGTCTGTGAGGAACATAATGAAATGCTCGAAGAAACGACGAAAGGATGAAGAAGATGAAAAAAGAAATCAATGTGGAGTCAAAATAAAGTGTCAAACATGCGGAAGTGCATTTTTACAAGAAAAAAGAAAAACTGAAAAGAAAGAGAGAGAGAGAGAGAGAAATTCAAGCGAGATTTCCCGTTTCCCCCTTGCTAGATAAAAACGATAAACTATCATTTTCTGAAAAAATAAAGAAAAGCATGAACGACAGAAATAGAGCAAGCGAGAATAATAAAAAAAAACAGAGAAAAGAAGAAAAACAAAACAAGACATACCGTTTTATAAGCGTGCAGCGGCCAGAGTGAAATAACATAAGTTTCCTAACGTCATCTGTAAAACATTGTGTTCAGAAAAAAAAATAAATATATATATACTACAATACGACTGATATGTTCCGACCGGGGACTAGTATGCGGCGTTCGAGAATTAGCGAGAGAGAGTGAGAGAATGAATTATTGAAAAAAAAATAATAATAATGATAAATGAGAGAAAAAGAGAAATTTTTAAAGTGACAGATACCGAGCGAAAAATGAGTTAACGAGAGCGAGAGAGAGGGAGAGAATGAGCGTGTGAAAACGAAACCAGGTACCCGTCTCGATTGTCGAATGCTCGCCACCGCGTTTAGGGCGAAAAATTATAAAGAATGAATGCGGAAAAAAACAAATGAAGAGGAAAAAAACTGAATTAAGATGAAGAAAAAAAAAAGATGAAGGAGAGATGAAGAAGATAAAAAGGAACAACCGACTTATTAACACGAAAAGACGTAAAAACTCCATACATGATGAAGATATAAAATTGTATCTAACCTGTATACATTGACATATGATTACTATTATATTATTATTTTATTATTATTATTATATTATTAATTAATTATTATATTATTATTTCGATTATTATTATAATTAATATTATTTTATCATTATTATTATTATTATATGATATTGTAATTAAGAATTTGAAACGATATTACATAAGGTTAATAATAAACAAACGCATCTTCACCTTTTGTTGCATTCGCCTTCTACTGAAGTGATTTTTCATTTTCTCGATCTTCCCCCAGATCGGAAGGTTTTACCTGTTCAGATATTCGAGTACCGGAGTTGCGAATTCGCGTGGGAAATGTTATTTTTTTGTGCAATTTGGTTTTTACCGCTTTGTTCCTGTTCAAATCCGATGCAAACTGATTTAGTTGCACGAAACCCGCATCGGAACTGGCTCTAACTAGCTCCGTTTGGTTCTATCCATACGTGCTTGTGTATTCGGTTTTCACCGCGAAAAGAAATGACGCGAATTTGGGTAATTTCATCGACGATATTAAAATTTCGCTTCGTATTTGGGATGAGCAATTTTATAGTTTATGAGAATTTACTGTCTTTAGAATGGAATTGAGATAATTCATTGTTTACTTTCGCGGAGTTTCTTTGCAAAGCTAACAATGTTACCGACTGTCGGTATAATTTTGCAGATTCCTTTCGCTTCGCAGTAATAAAAAGTGTCGCACCGTGGCGCTGTACGTTGACGAAAACAAAATTACGCGAAGCGGAAAACAAAGTTATTTCTATTTATCCCAAAAATTCAAAGTTGTTCTGTCCTAATTGACTTTAATTTTTAAACTTAAATATTCTTTATTTATTTACACGAATTCATTTTTTAGCTAAATGTGAAGCTTTTGCTTGATTCACGCAGTAACCACGCCGGCCGCGCTTTCGTGTTTCGTCGTGCTTCGTGTTTTTTGTTGTGCTCCGTAATTATTTGCTAATTGTTCACGTTCGATGAGTCGGTCAGTGATTTTCGTACAGAATGAAATGATTTTTCAATGAGAAATCATTCTACCAACAAGCGAGTCTTCAAATTGTCAAGGATCTCCGTCATTTTGATTTCCAATTCGTTTCGTCGGTCAGTGTCCCTCTTCTTGTCCTGCAACAATCCGAAGACATGAATTTTTTAACAATTACGATGCTTGCTCAAAAAAAAAGTCTTTGAGTCGATTTTATTCTTATTTGCATGCTTAAAAATAACATTACATGGAAAAATAACGTAAATTGTGAGTTTTCGATTTGTTTATTTATTAGCAGAAAATAAATTACATTTTACAAGCTTGCATATGTTAACCTATAAACGATGCTGCACGTCTAGAAACAGAAAAATACTTTTTAGTAACTCATTACGATTTATTAATATCTCATTATTTTTTATTCACAACAAATCGAATACATACGACTGCACATAAAATAATTACTTAAAATATTCAACAATTTGTCAAAGTAAAAAAATCGTATACATTTTCGGAAAATAATATTTCTTATTATAAAATTTCGAGAAATTACATTTTTAACAATGATATATTAAAAGTTGTGTGTAAAGCCAATAATTTGCACGGGTCCACCGGGACTTAATTCTTTTCTCTCAGAAACTTGAATCCTCGCGATTTTGTTTCTGTATTCGTTCAGTTGAACTTTTTCCGTGTCTGTCGCCGGCTCGTACGTGAATTCTGTCAGATTTACGTCTCGTCGATAATTTGGATCCTCCTGCGTGGGCAGAAGCGACCTGAGTAATTCTTCAGGATTGGAGGCGGTAGAAATATCTCGTACGGAAATTTCCTCGGGATTTTCTTTCTCCTTGGACCTGACGCGACCTTCGAGGTCGTAATCGTCCGGACTGAGCTTAAAAAATCGGTGCGCACTTTCGGGATCATCGAAAGTCTTTTCCGCTCTCCCCGATTCTCCTGGAATTCTTTTCTTCTCATAATTTTCATCTCGTTGGGATTCGTGTTCATAATTTTCCGGTAATTTTTCGTATACCGAAGTCTCGAAGGTTGGCGAGATTTCCGAATCTCTGTAACCATTTTCGGTTGCATTTCTTAATGCTCCTGGAATTCTTTTCTCGTCATAATTTTCATCTCGTTGGGATTCATGTTCATAATTTTCCGGTAATTTTTCGTAGACCGAAGTCTCGAAGGTTGGCGAGATTTCCGAATCTCTGTAACCGTTTCCGGTTGGATTTCTTAATTTGACGATTCGCACGGGTTTGAACGACGGTTGGACCGTCGTCACGTAAATTTTACGGGGCCGAGTTCTCACGAAGTATTTCGTCACAACGGGAGTTTCGTAAGTCGGCTTGACAGCAGAATTTGTAGTTTTTTGGGTATTTGGATCGTCGATGTGCTCAGTGCTCCCTGCTCGTTCGTAAGCGTAATTGAAGGGCTTGACAGGAGCTTCTGTAATTTTTTGGGTACTCGGATCCACGATTCGCTTAGTGCTCTCCGTTCCTTCGAAAGCGTAGTCAAATGGCGCTGGCCAGGCTCGAAAAGTTTTGCTCTCGCCCTCGTGAAGTTTTTTCCCTGACAAGGACTCGTGCGTCTGAATTCCCGATGGTTCTTGACGCAATTTTTCTCCCTCCTCCGAGGATCGATTTTCACTCGAATCCTCGCTGCTACGATCCCGCGATTTTTCCGAACGTTCATCGTGATCTTGGGAAAAATAACGATTCGCTTCTGACTCGTTGTTGTAATTTTCTCTCGATCTATCTGAATCGGCTTCTCGTTCATTTTCTCTGGATTCATCTTCTGAATATTCGGACGAACTTTCTCTCGAACTTTCTTCAGACTCCGGATCTTCAGATCTTTCAGAAGAACGATCCGAATCGTCCTCGTTGCTTCGCGACTCTGCGGAATCTTCCACTTCCGGTTTCTCGACTTTTCTATCCTCTTCGCTCTCTTCTGGGGATTTTTGATTGAATTTTTTCGAATTTCGATAAGACAGAATTCGATCAGCCGTTCGTTGCAAATTTTCCGGATCGTAGACGTATTGAATCGGTTTCACTAAGGAATCGTATTCTAAAATTACACCCTCGCGAGGCCTCGATCCTTTTCTTCCTTGACTTCGTTCTTCGTCCTCTCTTTCGTCTTGCCTATATTTATTGGATCGGTAACGAGATAAAATTTGTTCGGCCTCTTTTTCCAGTCTCTCAGGATCGTAATTGACTTGCAGAGGTTGCAGATACGGGCTGTATTTCGTCACGTCGAAATGTTCGTACGGTTCGGATTTTCTTGGTTTTTGAAACGTTTTTTCCAGGGTCGAGGCTTTGGGAATTTCTTCCTTGTCTTTTTCACGTTTCTCTGAGTTTTTTCTGTTTTTTCGGTTTTTGTATCTCTTCAACATCTCCGGCGGAGCTTTCAGTCTGGAGTACGTTTTCATCGTCGGCTCTGCCTTCTCGTCCTCTCTTCGGAAATTTCTGCCTCGACTTTTCCTCTCAGGAATTTTCCTCCTAGATCTCTCGTCGCGAAGATCGAATTCCTCGTATCTCGAGCGCGGTCCGAACTCGTCTCTTAATTTCTGCAGTGAGTTCGGTTCCGGTAAATTTCCTCGCCACCAAGGCTCGGCTTGCAAAATCCTCTGCGAGTCGTAAATTCCCGTTTCCGGATGCTTGTATCTCTCGAAATAATCAGCCAAATTCACGTCCGCTTGTCCGTCGTGCTCCAAACTCTGGCCGTAACTGTTCCGGAAGTCACCGACGTACGGAGCGTCGAAGACTCTGATCGGTAATCTCGAATCGTACTGCGGAGCGATCTGCCTTATATTTTGATTTTCCTCAAAATTATTATATCCAGGATTAGAAATATTCTTCTTTGGAATATTTTCACTCTGCTGCTTATTCTTCGACGTCTCGTGAGCTGTGTATTTTTCTTCCTCGCTCTCGTTCTGTCGATTTTCCTCGCTCTCTCTCGAAGTTTTCTGCGGAGGTCGTCGATTCTCGTAACGCTCTCGAGAATCCTCGTTACCGTTTTCCTCATTTTTACTTTCATTTTTTTCTTCCGATTCATCCTCCGATCTCGAATCTTCGCGATTTCCACTCGGACGATATTTTTCACTCTCCTCGGAGTTTTCCTCTTCCTCGCGGTCCTCCTCATTTTTCGTCGGATTTTCTTCCGTTTCTTCGCTCTCCTCGCTCTCCTCACGCTGAGGTTTCCTCGTCACTGACACAGACATCGGTGCCGGGAGATTCGGCGCGATCGGGATAGGTATTCTCACGAAATACGGTGGAATCAGTCCAAGCTGCGACGAGCCCGAATGACCCGATTGAGGAGCAGGAGGAGCTGGTGCAGGTGGCGCCGGTGCAGGCGGCGCCGGTCCTGGTGGCGCGAGCGTGCTCGTTGTACCGTTTCCATGGAATAATCTCTCGTATTGTTGCAAATGGCCCAAAATGTCCGATCGGTTGCCGAAATTCACGACTCCGGTGAATCTCAGAGTTTCCTTCTGTCTCGGTGACATCGTCGTCGTCGGTCGAGGCTGGGGCGGATTCGGTTTTTGAAGAGGCGGCGATGGACTCGGCGGCGGTGCTGGAGTCGCTAGAGGCAAATTTGCGATCCCCGGAAACGTAAAAACCGGCGCGGGCGCCGCGGCGCTCGCGGTATTACCGTTCGGTATCGACGAGACCGAAATCGGCGACACCGTGTAACCGAACGCCTCGGCTATTCCTTGAAGAAAAACTCCAAGAGCTCTTTTGTCACGAGGTTTCTCGTCCTCGGTCAAAATTGACGAATTCGATGAATTGTTGCGATTAATATCAATTTTTGACATTTTTTCGAATTTTTTTACGACATTGGAATCATTTCGAAATTCGTTCGCCAGCGTCGAACAAACAAAAAGTGAAAGAATGTAAATTAAACGCATCTTTTTGGATTATTTTGACTTTTATTCTTATCGAGTTATTCACTTTTATTGTTAATTTTGAAATGCATTTTTCAATACATTTTCGTTCACGAATCACTTTCCGAAATTTTGTAAGAGTATTTGGTTTATTTCGTTTATCTTGTACCCGTCGACGATGTTTTTGACACAATGTCTGGATTGTGACTGACGATCAATGTCGCACTGCGATCGCCGACAAACGATCGAGGAAACGGGGTCGAAAGATTTTTGCATAACAGTTGATTGTCCATTGGAAGAAAGAAACTGAAAGTCTCAGTCGAGTTTCACTTTTGGTATTGCAGGAGTGCGACGTCCGAGGAACCCGCGAACCCGTTGATTTGAACCAAGTGAAGCGAGAACTCACTCCCGTGACCGGAGAAAGAAAAAGAGAAGGAACAAAAACTGTGGATTTTACGTTTTACATCAAAGTGAATAAATTTCTAAGAAAAAATTACGAGGGGACGTGACTTCGTGTAGGAGAAAAATCACGACGGAGTCGTTCTTTATAATTGACCAATGGAAATTGGGCAATCGCGTCCAAAAAGCGGATATAACGGCTTTGAACGAAAAAATTGTGTTTTTTCGATCGGAAGAAAATGGTTTATGTTTTTTCTCTGGATATTGAAGTTTTGGCAGATCGGTCGTGGCTTCTTTTTGAATTGTTACGAAGAAGGTAAAAGTGATTAATCGTGCATAACAAAATGGTACGGGGGAACGATAATTCGATTCCCTAAGGCGTGAAAAATGTCTCTGGGAAGTTTTATTATTTCATTGACCGGTCAAAAAACGAGGAAATGGTTTTTCCTGAAATTCGAATCGTATTGATTAATCGATCGAATTGCTTCATTAAGCAATCACTTTCTTATATCAGAGCATGACGATTTTAGGAATTATCTAATGAAAATTCTTCAAGCAGCGTGATCGGCGAAAACATGAGACATTAAGAGCAATGGAAACCAAAAGTTACTAGATTTCGTAAATTACCGGATTTATCAATTAATAAATGAATTTTCACAAAAAATTGGACTACACCGCCATTCTTTGGATGGAAAAGAATGTACCACTGCTTTTTTGAGCTGTATTTTGCAATATTGAGGGAGAAATCCGTCGAAAAAAATTACAAGGGATCAGTGCGGGTGAAATTTTTTTCTACAGATTTCTTCCTCAATATTGAAAAATTTAGCTAAAAAAAGCAGTGATAGATTCTTTTCCATCCAAAGAATGGCAGTGTCGTCCAATTTTTTATGAAAATTCATTTATTAATTGAGAAATCCGTAATTTACAAAATCTGGGTGGCCACGTGGTTTCCATTGCCCTTAATTTAACTCTTCTTACCTGTTGTCTTTCGTATGACCGTCATGACCGTTGTGATGAGAGAAAATCTCACGCTATTGCGCAAGCGCCAAAAACGAAATTTCTGATTTGCGCAAGCGCGAAATTTTAAATTTGACGAAACAATGTAATGTAACGTATTGTTATAGTATATTTGATTATGGTATTTTATTTTTATTAGTAGAAAAAATTATCACTTTTAATATCACTAATCAGAAAAAAATAGCATTTTTGGTTAGAAAATATTGTCACAAAAATTTTTATTCATGCAATTTATTTATTGAATTTAAATATGGCGACTGGAAACTACGGAAATAACCGAAGTATAACGATGCCATCCGAATTCTGGTTTTTTTGTCACTGACTTTACTGAAGTGATGAGAGAAATTCTCACAACTGTTAAAAAAAAAAATTTTTTTACCTCATAATTTTCAGTTTTTAAAAATATTTTGTTGATTATCCTATAAAGCATACAATTCTTGGAAGGTAAAGAAATTTTCAAGTAACCATTCCATTTGAAATTAGAGTAAAAAAGTTTAAAATGAGTATGAGAGATTCTCTCTTTTTTATTTAGGTTGAAATTGTGCCTAATTCCGGAGTCAAGATTTCCAAAAATCACTGGAATTTGGCAAAATCCAAGACTACCTTTACGTCAATGGGGATTTACCTTCTCACAATTCTATTCCCAATAGACACATTGTTGAAAAGCAATTTAAAAGGGGGTGCTTCGAAAAAAAGGGAGGAGACAATTTGGAAGCGAGAGCGGCACTAGATCCCGTCACCGTAGGAGCGATAAAAGGTAAAAAAAATTAAATCCATACACAATATGAAAAATATTAAATATTAATTTTTGCAGTGGCCGTAAAGGAAGCATTCCCCCTGACATATTCGCAATCAGGACTGGGAATCGCCGTTAACAACAAGCTTAACGCTCTCCGAAAAACGAATGCTGCTGAATAAGTTAATTAAAAAAATGCAAAAATACTTTTAAAAATTAAAATTTCATGTTTCCATTCATTGTTCATTGTGTAGTAAAAATGATTGAGTGGTTATATTTCTAATGAAGTATATATGAAAATGTGTATATTATATAGATATATATAATATACACATTATAGAGATATATATAGATATATATTATATAGTAGATGTAAAAATAAATAGATCTGTGGTAGATAAAGAAAAAATTTATCGTAGATCCTCGTTCATAGATCGATTCTGAATCCGTCTGGTGAGACATCTACAGCTTTACCGAAAATTTGTCACAGACTTACGATAGATCTGTTAAAGATTCACGAAAAACAGGTTAGAGAATTATTTTGAATGTTCCATAGATCTGTCAAAAATCTGCTGCCAATATATGTGAAAATAAAAAACGTGCACATTTTAGATTTTGCATTTATTTATTAAACAAAACGAATAAATATACATATTAGGACTTCAACGAATAATTCCAGTTTTTTTGGTACTCGATAAATCATCTTTCGGGTAAAGAATTGGAAATAAAAATACATTATGAAAATAATAATTCTTTTTATATTTTTTTTATATACGTTCTATAGTTTCCTTTTATTTGACGCTGCTTTAATTCCAGGCTTTTCATAAAACAATTTTTAACATATGCTTGAAACTTTGGGAAAAAAATATTAACTCTGATGGGGGAAAAAATTGTGTCCTCTTGTCACTTGTCACGAGAGCTCAATTTATCATTTGTCGAATTATTTCCGATTCCAAATGCTGTATTTTTTGATACAGTATTTTTTCGTGCCGAAGCATGAAGATTAATTCTTCGGATGCTGGTGAACACCTGGGTTATGCACTCTTTGATTTTTTCAGGCGATATTTTGGAACTCGCATTCATTTCAACAAAACCTAAAAATAACGATTCCTGTTATGTTTGTTATTTACTATTAATAATAATTACAAATTCAATGAAATAATTTGATTATGTATGTCGAATGTATGTTTTGATGTTGATTTGAAAAAACGCAATGATCATTTTACGTCTTCTTCGAAAGCGACTACCATTTGTTTTAAATATAGCCAAGTTCAGGTTGAAATTGTAGAGAGAAAAAGTGAATATTGTGACATTTATCCGAATTCGTGAGCTGGAAAGAGACAGGAGTTGATAAATATAAAGAAAGTTTTATAAATAATGGCCCTCTTTGTTCTGCGTTAACCGAAGGTAAATTGCATTTACTTTCTTGCTTTCTTTTTCGTTTCCAAAATCATTTGTTTAAAAAAATATAACTTTTTATATTGAAAATTTTTGATCGATGATATAACCTCGACATAATCTTCACTATTTTTTTGTATTAATATACTACTAACTAATTAAAATTCATGTATATTGAAATTTATGTAATATAAACAAAATTTGCTATCTATATAATTCAAAATTTGTTTTTTTTTGCATCAAATTTGCAAAAGAGAGCAATGAATCTGGAATAAAAATGAAGTTCGTCCTAAGTGTCTCATTTTTTAAAGTTAAATTTAATAGAAATATTGAAAAATAATTAAAAGGAATGTCTTACTCCTAATAATAAGAAAATTGCCAATCAAGGATAAAAACTATATTATAATTTCACAAATTCTTATTTTTCAAAAATGTGTTCTCAGGTTGAATTACTACCGAACAGAGATGTCTTGATCCAAGAAATGGATTTAATTTATATAAAATCAAAATTTACGCATGACCCAACTGAGATGCGAAGGCGATTATTAAAAATAATCATCGACATTGAATGCCTAAGTACGATGAGTCGCACTACTGGAAACGGCTGGCAACCGTTACCCTCCGAAGTGTTCAAGGCCGTCAATGGTATTCGACATACATAAAAAAATTATTTCATTGAATTAGTATTTATTATTAACAGTAAATAATAAAAATAACAGGAATCGTTATTTTTAGCTTTTGTTGAAATGAATGCGAGGCCAAAGATATCGCCTGAAAAAATTCGTAGAATTTTGTCGGCGAATACGACACAGGGATTTTCATCTCCCTGCGAATCTTCACCTTATTACAAGACAAACGTTGCTTCGCTCGATACTGTTGAACCACCAACGAAATTACACAAAAAATCTCATCGTTCCGGGCGAACTTCTCATCGATACAAATTGCGCAACGATTCGCGCAAATACGAAAACAAGAAAAAACAATCATTATTTTCATATGTATTTTTATTTCCAATTCTATACCCGAAAGATGATTTATCAAGTACCAAAAAAACTGGAATTATTCGTTGAAGTCCCAATATGTATATTTATTCGTTTTGTTTAATAAATAAATGCAAAATCTAAAATGTGCACTGTGCACGTTTTTTATTTTCACATATATTGGCAGCAGATTTTCGATAGGTCTATGGAACATTCACAATAATTCTCTAACTTCCCTTTCCTGAATCTTTTACAGATCTATCGTAAGTCTGTGACAAATTTTCGGTAAAGCTGTAGATGTCTCACCAGACAGATTCAGAATCGATCTATGAACGAGGATCTACGATAGATTTTTTATTTTTCTACCACAGATCTATTTATTTTTACAAGTATATGAAAACGTATATAAAAGTGAACGAAAATGTATATAAATATAAAAAAATATATGAAAAAGTACACGTAAAAAGTATTCTTGAAACTGTTGTAAAATATAACACTTTGTATGTACAAATATATTTATAAATATAAAAAAACGGCAAAAAATAGTACATTTTAATATAATTCAAAATAAACTGAGAAGTATAGTTTGGATTATATTTTTAAATGTATTTTTCGTTATATTTTTTTCCGTGGGGGAGAAGGGTTAAGAATTTAAAAAAATCTCGGGATGTTGAATGATAGTTCAATAATAATAAATTTGATTTGAAAGACAACATCGATGACAAGTTGATCAAGCCTTTCCTATACTTCGCTAGTCTTAGTTGTCAAATGCAGAACTAGAAAGTAGGAAATTGAACTAAATTGAACTCGGGAATGATTCTCTAATGCTCGGTTTTCGGATGATGATCGATTATACATGAGACTTTAGCAATTCACCGGAAGCTTAAACCTTGGAAAAATTGTTAAATTTTAATTGAATGCAAAAGAAATAATTTTTTACCCATAGGAAGATTTTGTGCCACGCAAAAAATAACACGTCACAATAAACATTTAATTTCCTCTGTTTTCAATGTCACAGGCAGATACTAATATTATTTTTGTCACGTATTCATCCTTCGTAAACTCGTTTTTCGTGACCTCAGGAGGAAGGAAATGTCACTGTTTTAATTTTGCATAAAGTCATTAAATCGGTTTTTCCCCTAAACGAATTCATTTCACGCGTAATTTTCCTATTAAGTGATGCAATAAAATGTAATAAAGTGTACTATCCATTTATCATCATTCTTCTTCTGATTCTTCTGCTGATGAGTTTTCTCATCGATCGACGATCCATCACTCATCTTTGTATTGTTTCTATGAAACGTTACATTCGATTTTGTATTCGTTTGAATTCGGAATGATTAGAGACAAAATCGTTAGACGAGGTCGTTGATACTAGTCAGCGGAGTAAAAGAGCGAGAGGCGAACAGCGTAGTTAAGAAAAAATCTTCCTTATTGCCTGTTTGGCAATAACATATTTCGCCGAGGGGTGACGCATCCGAAATGTTTATTCTCATTTTCATGCATTATTTAAATGTCGACTCGTCATTCAGGATCTAGTATCATTAACGATGAGGTTCGTAAGAAGTGCAGCCTCTTATTGGATAGCGCATATTTTTCCTCTCTTGTGTACCTTTTCGTCTCTCCCATTTTGTCTCGGGATCGAGTGTGTGGGCGGAAGAAAAGTTAGTATAAAAGAAGTGTCAATCGTGGGATGAAGCATCAGTCTCGATTGAGTTTGCAAATAACAAGAAGAGAAATGAAATTGCTGGTAAGAAAGAAAAATTCATTCGTTTCTTCATTGATGTTCCAAGAGCCATATTTAAGAATCTTTTTTATCATCAAATTGGACAAGTATTTTCATAATTATATGACAATTAATGCTGATTGATAATTTTGACAGCTTCTTTTTTCGCTGGCTATCCTGGCTCTGAGCCACGAAGCTTTCGCCAGTCAAAGATTGGTCAAAAGCAAAGACGAGCCTCAGACCGTCGATGTTCCTCAGACCGACCCTCACTTGGAACCTCAGCCCGATAAGACACTTGAGAAAAGGAGTCCCGGTTACGGTGGATAGTAAGTTTAATCGTAAACAAATATTTACATGAATTTACATGAAACAAAAATTTACAACTAAATGTCGTATTTTGAAACTCTTGAAAACCCTTTTCGTGTTTATTGTCTTAAAACAAATGTTATCAACGTAGTCATGGTGGACATCATGGACATCACGGTCATGGAGGAGGGAGAGGTTATTATGGTGGAGGGCATGGAGGGCACAGAGGGCATGGTGGACACGGAGGATACGGTGGATATGGAGGATACGGTGGCTGGCACGGCAAGTGGTAAGAACGATCTCTGCATTTGTCACCAGTAAGACAAATTTCTTTATGATAAAAGTTTTCTACTCTTGCTGCACAAAGTAAAAGGAAATTTTTAAGGATTTGCTCTTTCGATTATCAACATCGAAAACATTTTACAAGATTTTCATAAATATTTTTCTATTGCAGAATTTCTGAAAATTGGTACAGGAGAAATCAGCAGCTGATGGGATTTCTTGTTTTGTTTTTTTAGTTCTGCTACATCCAAAATATGTGAAATTGTTGAAAAAGTTTTACTTGGTGCGAGAAGAATATTTTATGCAAAAAAATGTAAAATAAAAAATGTGACAAAATTTCGGAAATATTTCAGTTATTTTTTAATTTTTTCCTTACTCCTTACCTCAATTCTCTTCTGCATGTAAGTCCT
Source organism: Cremastinae sp. B BG-2022a (assembly GCA_030522605.1). Classification (NCBI taxonomy): domain Eukaryota; kingdom Metazoa; phylum Arthropoda; class Insecta; order Hymenoptera; family Ichneumonidae; species Cremastinae sp. B BG-2022a. The sequence goes on along the minus strand of JAPYYX010000659.1, from coordinate 21,702 downwards.
CAAGATTTCCTCGCAGGACGTCAAATTTCTATCCGTTTCCTGGTCCAATATTGTATCCAAAATTTGATTTAAAGAGTCTCAAAGAGTACAATTATATTTAGTTACGAAAACGTACCCTGAGAATATTCGTCAGGTGTCTAATCTTGACCAACTTGGCTCTTTCCTCAGCGAATAATTCGACCACATTTTCCTCTTGCAAATTATTCGCTAACATTTCTTAAATTAACGATAAATAAAAATTTACTGTATTCTTGAACTCCGTTTTTCTCTCGACACTCCACGTCGACACGTGTATGCTTCACAAAAAAAATTCTAGACCGCATCGACGTGCATCGAACTCGTTGCTTGGTTACAAACGGACAAACACAGTAACGTACACGTTTCTTGGTTATCAACAGGAATCATTATCTAAAAAAAGTTTCTTATAAAAAAAAATTAACTTTTCAATAATTTGAATAATCTAAGTGATAATGACTCGTTTTTTAACCCTTTCAATGTTAAATTAACGCGAGAGGTCATTCGGTAATGACGAAAAGAGTGGGAGGAATTTGGCAAGGGATGATTGCTGACAACAAAAAATATTTTATGTTGTAAATTGTAAATTACACCAGAGAAACATCCTACCAGAGTCGTTTCTTATAATGTTAATAAATTTCGCAATTTCAATAAATTTTAATTCATCAATGAAAATTGCATAATTGAAATTTTCACGAATTAGCTACAATGAAATCATTTTCAAACGTCGAAGATGATACTTGAAATTTACAGATTTTTCCAAAACGGAACAAATTGCGCTCTGTGAGGGACACAGAGAGGATGTGAATCAAACCTGCTCACTGAGATCTTGTTAAATGACGATAGATCGGGGTGAAAGTGTTATTATATACGTGACGGTTAGCTCGGGGCTATTCCCCATTCTCAGTCCTTGTCTCGAGATTTACCGCGAGTGCCACGCAGAAGTAGAATTTTTTCCGATATTTCCAAGATCGAGTGTGATTGAAGGAAAAAAAGCGTGGCATGTGCCTGTTCGCATTTTTTCACGCCTTCAATCATCTTGTCATTAATTCCTCACGCGCTTTTGATTCTGAAAAATTCCTGACCATATATATAGGCGAATAAAAAAGGTCTTAAAATAATAAATTTCAATTCTAATTTTTTATTTAATAATTATATTGAACCATTTTCATATGTGAATATTTATTTAATTTCAGGATAATGAGAGTTTGATAATAAAATTTGATTTTGAATGGCACTGTCGATCAAACTTCCTACTCCGCTACTTTGTTGTCAAACGCAGAACGAGAAAGTAGGAAATTGCTCTAGACTGGAATCGGGAGCGAATTTTTTTAATGCTCGCATTCGCATGATTATCGATTGTACACAAAACCTTACCAACTTCCGGAAGTTTTGTACAGGGAAAAAATAATTGTAGAATCTCGATCTAACATTTAGCAATAACAAAAAACATAAATTAAAATTATTTAAGATTGTTACGTCACGGCTGCGCTATTTTTAGTGACAAATTTTCAGAACTCTGTCGAAATCAATTTTTACGATTAATCTTAACTCTCAAGCTCAAGAGAAAAGTGCAAGTTCATCGGGATTCTGTGAATTTTGCAATGTTTAATTTGCACCTACTTAAAAAAATGGAGGAAAAAATCACAGTTCTGAGGTCATCAGAAATCGGAGTGAGAATTGTCCCGCAGATTTTTTTCATTAACACATTTCGCTGGGGGGTGACGCATCCGCGATTTTTTTTTCTTCTCCATGGATTATTCCCGCGAGCGAAGGAAGTGAAGCGCGAGAAAGGTGAAACAGAGTACAATATGTAACGTCTCGGAATCGAGTTTGTCTCCGAACTTGTTACGTACGATTTAGCGATTCTCAAGATGGGAGTGGTTGTCAACTCGTCGGCCAGGATCGAGTATCACTAACGAGGCTCATAACAGGCGCGAACTTCTATTCGCTAGTGTATGCCATTTTTCCTCTCCCCCACGTGTACCTTTTTCTTCTCGAAAAAAAGACGAAGCAATTTAAGAATCTCGATTTTGTTGCGGGAACGGGTGTGTGGACGGAAGAAAAGTTTTAGTATAAAAGAAGTGTCAATCGTTGGGTTAAGGCATCAGTCTCGAGTGAGTTTGCAAAGAACAAGACGAGAAATGAAGTTGCTGGTGAGAAAGAAAAATTCATTTGTTTCTGATTTTTTGAAAATTAAAGATATCGAGATATATGTATAAGATATGATAAACAAATCAATTATATCAGATGAAAGTACGAAGACGTACGTGTGTTTTAAGGTGGTTCGGAAGAAACAACGAAAAAATAGAGTTGCGTTTAAACTCCTTGTGTTTTGAGATTTACGGACACTGTAATACAAAAACGAATCGATTCAAAAAAAGGAGGTTCACCGTACCGTTTTCAAGATATGAGCGTTTAAAGTTTCACAAAAATTCATGTACTCTTATGGAGCTCACGAAAATTTCACCGAAAATGACAGAATTACGCGAAATTTAGACGTTTGATGATATAATTAAAAATCATCATACGAAACAATAAATAATTAATTAAGAACACTACTGCAAAATTTCTAAACTTTTCACAGCACCGTTTTTTGCTATCATTTATTGAAATGAGAGCTTAAAATAAACTTTTATTTCAAATATTTAGTGGAATAGTATATGAAATTTTGAGTTTGATCTTCAAATAAAATAGAAATATATTTTTGTAATATGATTTCGATACTTTTTGAAAGATTTATCAAAAATTCGAAAAATCGATTAAAATTATGAATGATTTCCCGTCTTTCTTCTGAACCACCTTAAAGAGTCATACATAAGATTTTTTTATCAGGGGAGTAAATAAGCAATTATATTACATTGTAATTAATTCTGATTGATAAATTTGATAGCTCCTTCTTTCGTTGGCTACCCTGGCTCTGAGCCAGGAAGCTTTCGTCAGCCAAAAATTGGTCGAAAGCAACGACGTACCTCAAGGCGTCGGCGTTCTTCAGACCGACCCTCACTCGGGACTTCAGCCTGATGATAAGAAACTCGAGAAGAGGAGTCACGGTTGGGGTGGATGGCATGGTCATGGATGGCCATCGTAAGTTCGAAAAATAAATTTTATCACAGACAAAAATTTTTACCAATAGAATTTCATGAGCAAAAATATACCAAGTATTCAAAAATTAGTCAAATTTTCCTAGACTTTGTTATCAAATTCAAATCTTGATTTAATTAAAAAATGTTAAATAAATTTCACTCGTATTAAAATCTAAAAATAGTAGAATAGTACGAGTAACGTAATAAAAATGGTAAGAACATACAAAATTTTCAAATAGCAATAAATAAAAATATTTGAACGGGGCATAAAAAGTTTTTGCGATTTAAAATCTTTGCTTCTACTTTTAGCACACAATGCTTGTTTTCGTGCTGGATTGGTGCGGGGACCTAGGATGGCAACCTATATTTATGTATTGCGGGACTAGACTTTAATTTAACATAGCAAAATTGACATAGTAACGAAAAATAATCATAATAAAAAAAGGAATTTTTGAATCCAACCCCGCAATACAGAAATCAAGGGTACCATCCTAGGTCCCCGCACCGATCCAGCACGAAAACAAGCATTGTGTACCGCACCGATCCAGCACGAAAACAAGCATTGTGTGCAGCGGGCTTTAAACATTTTTTTATACTTTTCGTCATAAAGATAAATTTTTTTCAGATACAGTCACGGTTGGCACGGTGGTCATGGTTATGGTCATGGATATGGCCATGGTGGCTGGGGATGGGGCGGTTATGGTGGTCACGGATGGTACGGTGGTTGGTATCCAGGATGGCCGTGGTGGCAAAGTGGCTGGCACGGTCATGGTGGACACGGTCATGGTGGCTGGCACAGCAAATGGTAAAAGCGATATCTTCAATTTTCACCAGCAAGTAAAATGTGGATCGAAAAAAGAGTTTTCTACTCTCACCGCGACGAGTAAGACCATTACTAGGGAATTTTTGCTCTCTACATTATCGACGGAAAGATCACTCCACCGGATTCTCATTCACATTTTTCTTCTGCTGACATGTGGAAAATTGGTACGCGAGAGATCAACTGCTGATTCAATAAATAGATGAATCTTCAAGATATTGCAAAAATATATAAATGTTAATAATCGACTGCAAGATAATATTACTCTACGAATAATTCCTTGTTTTGTTTTTGGAATAGTTTTTAAGTTCTACGATATCAGGCACATGTGAAATAAAAAAAATCGTATGTGGTTGGTGAATAACTAATGTAAAAATTGTAAAATAATAAAAGTGACGAGCTTTAATTTTTTAGTTATTTTCACATTTTTTCTGCGTGGATATTTTATCGAAGATGTTGTCGTAAACGTCGAATTTTTATCTTTTTCTATTTTAAAATTGATTGTAAATAGAAGATTATCGAACAAACAAAAAAAAAGTAAATTTTGAATCGTATAAAAACGTTTCTTATTGATTTTTCTTCTCGATAGCGATGAGTCGTCTTCCATCCCCTTCAGTGTTTGTTTAACGTGAGAGTATCCATCGTTTGGGTAATGGTGAATAGAGTGGGAAGGAATTTGGCGAGGGGTGAATTCTGGCAACGAGAAATTTTCGGCCCGTGCACGCGAGGAGAGAAAAGTCAATGAGGGTTAAACCGAAAGCATTCTGCGGTGCCGCAGGATTCGCCAGTGGACATTGGTCATTGTGTTTTTCTCGATTCCGTGACGATGAGTCGAGGGGCTCAGCATCATCATTGTAGGCTGGACCAGTTTTGAATTTCCCCTACCTGGCAGGATCGAGTTAACGCTCGTCCAAATTTACCCAAAATAAACGCGCAAAGGGCAGCATCCCTTTGTTTGTGGACCAGTTTTTGCTGTCTCTTAGTCCCAGACGTGGAACGCTCCTGAAATTGCTAACAAAGATCAAGACCTCGCCACGCGAGCAAACAGGTTTGTCTCTCGTTTCGAGTCTTTTTTTCATCTTCTCCTTTTTTTCTCCTCTCATCCCCAAATCTCATTTCGCGTCTGCTTAACCCCTAAGCTACCAAGCTCTTTCCCCGACCTGACTGATGACCACTCTCGAAATGTATCGTGATCCAGATCAGGTGGTAACTGGTCCAGTTGAATGTATGTCGCTTTAGGGTTCATGTTTGGATGAAAGAAATTTCGAAGTCAGGTGAATTGTGTCAATTAAATAAATAGATAGATAGTGTTTTTATTATACTAGAGAAAAGCCCCACGGGTACAAAAGAGGTACAATCGAGGTAAAACTTATAATTAATTACAATAATTATTACATCGAGAATTGAGAAGACTTAGATCGTAGAGAGTGGTTGGAGGTGAATTATGTCAATTAAATAAATAGATAGATAGTCTTTTTATTATACTAGAGAAAAGCCCCACGGGTACAAAAGAAGTACAATCGAGGTAAAATTATAATTAATTACAATAATTATTACATCGAGAATTGAGAAGACTTAGATTGTAGAGAGTGATCGGATAAAAAGACGTATATAAACGAACACAATTAATTGGCATAGTGAGGTTTAGTGAGAATGTAAAGAAAAAGAGAGAACTAGCTGTGCTCAAAAAGTACGAATTGAGATGAGGACTCACACAGACTCACTATTAAAGACATGCGTGAACAGGGCACGCTTGAAGCTGAAGTTCGACCCACGTTCACCGGTAACATCGTTATAGACTAGACAGCAATAATCGAAGATTGGAAAAATTAACGAAGTGACCAGTGATTTCCTCAGTTCAATGGATAGAGAGCGCATGTTGTGCCTGAGGCGATAGAGGGTGAAATTTACTTTTTTGGAAATAGAAAGAAGATGACTTTCCCACGATAGATTGGAAGTAAAAATAACACCTGAACACAAAATGGTAACGACTGATGACTACTATCAAAATATGTATCGTGATCCAGACCAGGTGGTAACTGGTCCAGTTGAATGTATGTCGCTTTAGGGTTCATGTTTGGATGAAAGAAATTTCAAAGTCAGGTGAATCGTGTCAATCAAATACGTTCATATTTTATTATTTATTTTAATTCTCTAATTATTTTCCTTATTTATCTATCAAAATTTAATTACACTGAAAACAAAATGATAACGAATTTTTATGGGCAATTTATGCCCGTATTAAGTTTACGATCACATTTTGATGGATCGAAGTTCTCTGACCCATTAATGCGTGAGTTATTATGATTGAAACGATTATTATTAATTATTACAAATTACGAATTTAATCATCCGTATGGCCTTTACCTAGACTCATATCTGTCTCGCTCATTTTCTTTCTATCTCCTTCTCTCTCTCTCACCTCTCGCTGTGACTGAATTAATTAAAGAGACACCTGTTACCCGAACATTCTGAGCCTAGATGGCGCACAGCTTTCTATCTTTGCCTCGAACACGTTTACAACCCCTTCAATAGGGAAACTCATGCAAATTAACTTTCGCTCGTACAATTTTATTCACTCGAATTTTTTTTCGCGTTCACCGCATTTTCCCATCCAAACTTTCTGCGGTCCAAGATAGTGAAATTATTTTAAAGCCACGTATATTATTTACGATTTGCAGAACTTAGAAACTTTTTTGTATTTTTTAAAAATGATTTTCCGTCTCTCTTTCGATGCTCGAAGTTTTTAAATCTTTTTCGTGTCCTTTGTGGTCTTATTTGCAAATAATTGATCACAGATTTAGAGCTTGAGAAAATAAGACACGTTGTGAAGAATTGAGGATTCAAAGAGGGTCGGAAAGTAAAACGGGACTAAAAAAACGAAAATAAAATGACGAGACATAAGGGAGGGAAAAAGGAACGATTTAAAGCGAGCACTCAATCAAAGGGAGCGGAAAACAAAGGGCATATATTTCAGGGTTGACGTGTGTGTCACACGAGACGACGGAACAAGCCCACATTGGCCACTTCTTTCATCCGTCCATCATTCGTTTAGCCTCCAAAGAGGACATTTCTTCTCTCTTTCCTTCCTTCCCCCCCTCTCTCCTTTTTTTAACATTTCTCTTTTTTCTACGGCCCTCGTGCATTCTCTCTTTTTCGGCTTCGCGTTTATACTAAATTCAGAATGTATAAAAGACATTTTTACACACGTACAAGAGTGCGATTCGGTTTCCAACGTGTCCTGGGCTTTCGTTCGGCTTTCCATCGGGGGCTTCTGTGACGAGACATAAAGGGAGGCTTCGGGAAAGAGAGCCTTCCAGAATCGCTCGTGCGGGCATGACGAGAAGAAAGACTGAGGAAGCGACAAAAAAAAGATTCCTCGAGTGTGCATACCGAATCTCTGCTCTCTCATATATCCCAGGACATTTACCTGTTATATTATGACTCTGGGTACACATTGAGAATATCGGAGATATATTCGGATTTTACCGCCAGCGGTTCCGATACGCCAAAATACCACAAAAATCCATACTAAGGATAAAAAATAATATTTATAGGTTCATATAAATAATATATTAAATTCAAAACTTAATAAATTTGACAAAAATTAATTAATATCTGAAACATGAATTATGAATAAAAATGTCAATGAAATATTTATACACAAATTAAATTAGTTTTAGGAATTGTCGCATAATATCAAATATAAATTTTTAAATAGCGTATTATGGGTGAAAATTTATGTTGACGTGAATCATTTTCGAGATCGATTTGTCGCGAGAGATTCAGAATAGACGATTATAACGAGAAAGAAAAGGTAAAAGTCAGAAATCCTGACATAAAATCGACACCTTCACTCGTAGGGCTTATTCTCGCGTACAAAGCCACGAGCATTACTGGAGAAAGAGAGGAAAATTCGTATAGGCTCGGGAGAGGGCGTATTTTGTTTTAGTGCTCGGATCCCTGGGCATTGGTTGAGAACGTGCTCCGCATTCTCGAGATCGAGTTCCACCCCTTTCAGCGAAAAAAAAGCCGGGAAAAAAAGAGGAAGAGCATTAAACAACCCCTTTGAATAAAATCGCGGAATTTTTTCAAAATTCTAACACGTCTCCATGAATCGTACATGAGCTGCAAATGTGCAATATACAAGGAATATGCGTGCTGATGTGAGAAAAAAAATATCGAGCCCTCGAACGACAAATCTTCATCCAATTTTTTTCTCAATGCCCTTCATTTTTACCACGAAGCCCTCGACGATCGTAAAAATTCTCAACTCGCTCTAATGGCACTTTTTCTCTCGTATTTGTCATGACGATAATAATGCGAATATACGAATCTGCGATTTCGCGGATTCTACCAGAATGTTGGAGGATCGCGAATTTTTTCGATCGTAAAGGGTAAAAGAAAAAAAATTACGAGGCTTCAGCAATAATTACGCTCGTATGTGAAAACGCAATCGAGAAATAATGATCATTTGATTTGTTCAATAATATCGTAGAATTCAGAGGCTTGTAATTGCTCTTATACTTTTTTTTATTCTTATTTCAGCCTCGCAATTGCACTTTTTAAAAAATTTCTCGTTATTTATTCTCAATAATTTGCTGGAAAAATTAATGATTTTTCGCTTCGTCGCGATGCAATAATTAAATCGTGATTACCGCGAGAATTTTTAGAACGCTCTCGTCACGTCGTTGGAAATTTTTCTTTTCTTTCGGGATCTCAGATTTAGTCTCGATGCAAGAAATATCGCGAATTCGTGATTTTTACGCTTTCAACGGGTGATCCGGAGGGTATAAGAAGAGGAGAAAATGCACGAGAGAAGAGAGGACAATGATAGTCCGGCAGGCATTTCGTTGCCGATCCTAATTTACGAGCCGGATCAAAGGAGCGCCTTTACGACTTTCCGATAGGGAAGTCGTTCCCATATTATGCCTGGGCGAGTGTTAGCCGGCCCTGGAAAAACGAGGAAGAGCCGAGAGAGCGAAGCTTCATCCTCAATCCTCGACGTCGTTCTCGTGCTTGTACGTGCATCCGAGACACGCTCTTTCTTCTCCTCTTTACCGTCAAAATGGCAAAAAGGCACATTTCCTTTATTAACGAGTCCGCGAACCGAGAATTTTCTTACGACTTCAACCTCTCCCCGTCTCTCTTCCTCCGCACATACCGGAAGTGAGAAATCTCAAAAAGATCCCCAAAGATCGATTTTCTAGCCGTAACATCTTTTTACGGTCTTTTTTTTACGACATAATTTTTACACTCTTTCTAAAAAATATTTAAATGGCTATTAAATACTTTTTTTATATCGCATACTTTTTATTAAACTTTTTTTCTGGCAACTTATCCTTTTATCTGGTGGAAATGATTTCGTTTTACGAAAAATAATATGTAACCGGAAATTTACTGATTTTTGCTTTTTTTCAACTTTTTTAAATAGGGGTGGAATTTTTTTTACATGGGGATTTTTTTACCAATCATTTTCGAATTTACTTGGAAACTTGATTTCCTCCGAACGAAATATTTAGTTTTCTACGTGTTCTCGGCGAATAAAATTTTATCCGCAAATTCACCGATTTTTGCATTTTTTAACTTTTTTAAAATAGGGGTGGAATTTCTTTTACACGGAGATATTTTTTACCAATCAATTTCGAATTTCCTTGGAAACTTGATTCCCTCCGAACGAAATATTTAGTTTTCTACGTGTTCTTGGCGAATAAAATTTTATCCGGAAATTCACTGAACTCCCCATTTGCCGGAAAGTTCTTTAATGTTTGTCAAAACGCCAGACGCAAACCGGATATTCGACGGGATTGGGATTGTTCACGTTTTTCTGCGTGAACGTATTTTTTTCAACACTTTTTTTATCGCTTATTTTTTTTTCTCATTCCTCGTCAGTTTTTCCTTTTGACTCCCGGGCCAGCGCGGATCCTTTTTTTCTTCCTTCCAGTCTGAGGGGTGTTAAATTCTCTGTGAGATTCGATTGGTCGTCGAGCGTTCGGAAAAAAGACGAACAAGACGTAGGATTTCCGGTCCGGAATCATTCTCAGGGCTCGCCAACGATTTTGCGGTGAATTTCCATTTTTTTCATCCCTCATCGCATTTTTTTCTCAACCCCCGTTGCACAAGCCACGAGCTAGTCAATTCATTTACAAAGCTCAACAGAATATTCAGAGAGAAAAAAAAATAAAGAAAATAATAAAAAAGAACAAAAAAATCAGATAATAAAATAAACTTTTTCAGGTAAAAATAGAGTTAAAAGTCTTATCCGGTCGCGTCGACCAGTCGCGAAGGAACGAGGGTCCAGATCAGTGGATGAGGAGGGTTCATCGAGGGAGGAAGGAGAAAGAGAGGATGAAACGAGAGAAAGAGAGAGGTCCGGGGGTTGGTAAGGAGAATTTATAGCGTCTTTTGCGAGAGCCCGCGAGAGGGTGGAGAAGCTAGAGAAGTCGTAAGAGCTTACACACACACACACCCCCATACATACACACACTGATAACAAGCACGAGAAAACGTATATATATAAAAGATTGGGGATACCAGTAACTCCCTTTTGGAGACTCAATGTTTTCCACGGGCTGAAGTCGGAAGTCGAACTCGGCAGGCCGGAGAGATCGAAAGAGAGGTAACCGAGTCGTTCTCTCGCAGTGGTCTGCCCAGGGAGAGACTAGCCTTCCCATACGTCTTGCTAACAGACCGACAAAGTTTCGTCCTCGCCCTCGGAGAGAAAAACATTTCTCTAAAATACCTCACAGGCTCGTTTTACCCTGCGAAAAAAATATTTTCAGCGTTCTTTTGACGTTTATTTGACATTGAGCAACCACGTGGTTTGTATGAGTAATTTTTTTTTTAATTTCGAAAAATATTTTTTTGCTCCCGTGGCTTTTGCTATCAATTCTGGACAATTGGAGTTCCGTATCGAGTAGATTTGGTCCCTCCATTTTCGGAATGGACTTCTGACCCGGCTGTCCCTCGACGCAGAGAAAATTCGCATCAGACGGGCACGTTTCCACAGAGACTCGCAAAGTGGAGACTCCGGGAATGCTTTTTATTAGGCACAGCATATCCTGGAAGACGATTCTTTACTTTTCCCTCTTCTCGTTTGCTTTTTTTTCCCTTCTTTCCTTATTCTCTCTCCGTGCGAGCTTCAATGCGAAAACGGGCTCGCCAGTGGCCCGTGCGGGGTTGTTCGGAAACAACCCCCATTCGACGAAATTAACTGCGTTACTGCGACGAGCTATTCGCCGCTCACCCCTTCCCACCGTCCGCCAATCCCTCTAAAAGCTAGTTCGCTTTTTTTACGCTCCACCGTCCGGCCATTTTACGCTGGATTTTTTTTCACCCCCTCTCTTCGACCCTTACATTCTCCATCACGCGTTTCTACACTTTTATGTCTCTTGTAATGGCCTTCATTTTCTGCCCTCGTGGGAGTTTGATTTCCAAAATGTTTTCGCAAGCAAACATCCCATTTTCGAAACAATTTAGACAAATTTCTTTATTTATCTTTCTGTAATTTCTCTTCAGCTTTTCAAACAAGAAATTTGATGAGTTTTGGGCTTCGGTCTTTGCTCTCGTGGGGGATGATTTCTATCGAAATATTTTCGTAACCTCGTTTGAGTCGATTTTGATAAATTTCTTTATTTCGTTTGAGAAACAATTTAGACAAATTTCTTTATTTATCTTTCTGTAATTTATCTTCAGCTTTTCAAACAAGAAATTTGATGAGTTTTGGGCTTCAGTTTTTGCTCTCGTGGGGATGATTTCTATCAAAATATTTTCGTAACCTCATTTGAATCGATTTTGATAAATTCTTTATTTCGTTTGAGAAACAATTTAGACAAATTTCTTTATTTATCTTTCTGTAATTTATCTTTAGCTTTTCAAACAAGAAATTTGATGAGTTTTGGGCTTCAGTTTTTGCTCTCGTGAGGGATGATTTCTATCGAAATATTTTCGTAACCTCATTTGAATCGATTTCGATAAATTTCTTTATTTCGTTTGAGAAGTTTCTTCTTCATTTTTGAAGCAGGAAATTTGATGAGTGTTAAACGAGTCTCATGACAGATATTAAATATTATAAGGGACCGACGCGGTTGACGAATCTGGTCCATGCCCAGGTTAAATATCGAATTTTCGATCCATCGGCGAATATAAACTTTGCTGAATGGGGGGTGATCACGTAAAATGTGATTTGGCAAATTTGAATGTATCTGAGCGTGTGCGCGAAGGAGGAAAGTACGTGGGTGTACGTAAATTGCAGGAAATTCATTGGTTTTGGCCATCGAGCTAGCGAGATCAGATGAGAGCTTCGCCCGCACGTTTCTCAGATTGAGTATAGTCCAGAGTCTATCCACCTCGGGCGAACCACTACTAATCCAATTCCTCAGATATCCTCGAGAACTCTTCCCCTTTCCGCTACTTCGTCACACCAGATAGGAGAAAATCCCTAACCTCGCTATCCGAGGGCGAGAAACGAACTGAAATAATATTCCATTTTGTTAAATGTTTTTAACCTCTTAACGCATAGAATTTTCAATTCTTATCCCTTCGATTTGTAGCTACTTATATTTGCTCATAATTTACAACATAAAATCTATATCATATCAAGGATTTTAACCCTCAATCCGTGAACCGGAGTCGTTTTCGTCCAGGCCAAAATTTCATTTTCGAATTTCTCTAACGCCCAAGAAGTCTGGTAGTCAGTTATTGAGTGCCGAGTCGAGAAAATCGGAGCAGGACGAAAACGACCCCGGTTCACGGATAACGTAAGTAAAATCAACATTTTTCGAAAATTTTGTTTTTTTGTTTTTGGCGTATATTTCAGTGTGAACTCATAATAACGTTTGTATTGTAAATGTTTCAGATTCCAACGATAAACAGCGGTCAACCGGCTTGCGAGGAACACCGGGTCAATATATGCAACAACTGCATTTGAAAAATTTTTTGTAAACGCGATCTTTTTTACATTAAATATGTTATTATGGAACCTAAAAACATAAATGAAACAAGAAATTTAAAATTATCTGTGATTTTCAGCATTTTTTTCGCGTTTTGAGCTCTCCAAAAATTGTCCACGTTCCCCGTGCAAAATAGCGTATCTGGTTTATTCTTACGATACCGTGCCATTTTTTTCCTTAAAGAACAATCTTTTTCCTTTACAAATCCGCTTGTCCAAGTCAAATCTGATCATTTTTACTCCCGTAGAATTTTTGCAAAAAAAAGATGTGTTTTTCGCGCGCATTGCCTTAAATTTGTTTAAAAAAATATTTTAAAAAATAAAAAAATCAAATTTTTTTTCTGCCTTCAAAAGGAGGATATGAAGAACAATTGTGAATTTTTTCAGATTTTTTATCAGATTAAAAGGCACCAAAAAAACGGGTATGGATTGAAGTTAAGTTCTTTAACAAAAAAATAAATTTACTCAAAAATTTGAAATCTTTATCAATGTAAATAACATTTTATTACGTTTGAAATCTTTTCAAGACGGAAAGCGAGAAAAAAAGTACATAATTTGTAGCGATAACAGACTGGAGGAGAGTCACCTTTCGAGTTCGTCCCTCCCCCTCAACTTGTCCTCTTTTGCCCCTTTCTTTCTCGTAAGGGCGCGTGAAAAGTACATCAGGGAAACGAGAACGAGACACTCTCCGGTGTGTATCTTTTCCTCTTCTCTCGCTCTCGCGGAATCGGGCATTTGCCAACTCTCTTTCACAGTCGTCCGTAACTATCAAGCAGACCGCGTCTGCTCGAGGCTTTTCTCCTTTCTCCCGATCCCGCGGCGTCCTTCTTTTACTTCGCTCAGAAAACTTTTCCCGAGTCTCCGCGAAGGTTGACTAATTTTATGGCTCGTTATTTTGGCCTCCGTTGAACCCTGTATTTGTTCTTGGCTTAATGAAAACACCGAAAACATACAATAAAAATAAAAATTACATAAATCGAACACAAAAACTTGCTGAAAAACACATCGAAATTTTATATCCCAAAAATCAAAAATATACAAAACGAAAATTACAATAAATTAAATAAAATATGAGGCAGAAAATGCATAAAACCAAAAATTGCTCGACCGGTCGTATCAACGCCAGCAATTATTTTTACACAGAGAAAAGAATTTTTTCTCCGAATCCTGACAGAAGTGTCTCCATTTTCATTTCGAATCATGCATGCGTCGGAAAATAAATAAGAAGCTCGGAAAGAGAACGAAGGAGGAAAGAATAAAAATGAAAAAAAGAGCGAGAGCGCTGGGCGTCCTGTTGCGACCAGATAAAGGGGTGGAAAAGGCGCGGGGCGAGCCGGACGAGGAAAACGAGTCTTGTGAACACCGAGAGGGAAACTTGGGACGAGAAACGAGAATGGAAAGAGCGAGAGAGAGTGAGTGAGAGAGATATAAAGATAGATAGAACAAGACGAGTCTAGAGAAGGGTGAGAGTTAAGGGTGGAAGTCGTGGCAACATCGGTGGAGGTTGAAGGGGAAAAGCGGGGAGGGGGGGCTGTAGCGACGCCTGGGGTTAGCGAGACGAGGGTAGGACGTTTGAGGTCAGTTCGGGGCGGTTTTTTCGACCCCTGCCCGTACCTCGGTGGCCTCGGGAGCAAGAGAAAGAGAGAAAGAGCGAGAGACCCCTCGCTCAATACCGGAGTCCACCCCGGCGACTGACCAATGCTCGGCCTTCACTCCCCTCCACGATTCCGCGCTGACCAGCTCGGCGATTGGTTGAAAACTTCCCCCGCGCTCGCTATCCTGCAGGACTACGGAATCGCGTTTTACCTCTCTCGCCCTTCTTCGCAGAGAAATCCCCGATCGCTTCCCTACGCGATCGCGCTAACTAACCGAGTCCGAAAGTTCATCCAACGGGTGGACACGAAAATATAAAAATGGATTCCATTAACAAGGAATTTATAAAAAATTCTGTTTAAATTGAAACCACAATCCTTTATTTTTGAGATCAAAAATTTTCATAGAATATAATTTGAAAGTATTGTTAATATGACGAATATTTTATTATCATTTATGAATTCTCGAATATCTTGAAAGATTGTCAAGTAAATTGATAAGATAAAAAATCGTAAAAACTACTAATATATTGTTTTAGATAATTTTTTATCAAGGAGCCAGATAATAATTATTTGGAAATAATTTAAAATAAATTAAATGATAAATTTTAAACAAAATTCTACAAACTCGCTCGTCAGAAATTTGCCTACCGGAAGGTTAATAATTGAACGGTTCTCCGAGCTTACGAAATTTCCGTTCCGACACGGGTATTTATGCAACGAAAACAGATTTAATAAGAAGACACCCAGTATTGAGGGTGGAAAGGGTAGGAACGTCGAGTTTGCACAAGATGATATCGAAATATCCTTCTCCCCGCAGCCCTTAAGACAGAACGTATAATAATAAGGAATGTATGCATGTATATTTATGGACAAGCTGGACGAGCTTTTCGTTAGATTTGCACAGTTTCCGTCCTCGCTCTCTTCCTTACCGAATAAACCAGATGGGAACTTGAAACTCTGCCAAAATTTGGATCGCCAAGAGTTCTCTCTGCCCCCCCCCCCCCCCCCCCCCCCCCCCTCCTCCTCCTTCACCCCATTTTCCTTTCTACCGGGCTGTTCTCGGTCGACCATTCGACCGAAATGTATCGTAGAGCCGCGGAGTCGGGGTCAGAGGAAGGATCGAGCCGTCCGGACTTAAAGACACCTCAAAAGTTTTGGAAACTCGATCGGTATCCATCCGGATGGCGTTTCCAGGAATATCGGGGAATGTCTGACAGAAACAGAACGGAAGCTCTCGCGAGAGCGAAGAATCCTCGCTGAGTTGGCGAGCTTTTCTCCTCACCGAAATTGGTCATCGAAAATCGAAACTATCTAATTAAGATTGACTTCAACGACGTCCCATTCATTTTTCAAACCCTCGTGAATTTATCGATCACGCTATTCCTAATTATTATCAATTTAAATAGTAATTATTTTTTTAGACGTAAAATTCAATTTTTTTTTTATTATTTTTCACTGAGAGTACTCCATATATTAATTTACAGAAAATTGTAAGAATTTAAAATTATTTTGTAGCAAAAAACTAAAATTATTTTTTTTACAATGTTTTTTTAATTGTAGAACGATAATGATTTTGAAAAATGTATGCCGCTCAAATTTGGCTATACCTCAAAGGAATCTCACTTCACTCATAGTCAAAAAGCGAAGTTTTTATTTTTTTAGGAGCAAGAGTTCCAGACATCGAATATTCGGAGGGGTAGTTTCGGAGAGCTTCGAGAGGGTGGGCTTGAGGGGGTTGGGATAGGATATTGGAGGATCAAAGGAAGAATTATCAGGGTCCGGAGAGAGGGAGAGAGAGTAAGAGTGAGCTCAGGAGGTCCGGGATTTCGGTCCCGCAGGAGAGACTTACCACATGTAAATAAGGACAGAGCCTCTTCTTCCTTCTGTACGTCGTTCTTTCGGGATACTCGTCCCGTCTGTATAAAAGCGCGTGTATCCGGGGCTCGATTCTGTCCTGCGTAAATAACATTTTTCCAATAGCTACCGAATAACTCGCTCTCCGACAACTTTTCTCTCTTCAACATCGTTACTCTCTCAAACAATTTTTTTTTCAACCCTACGATAAATCGAAAAATGAAAAATTCGAAATAACGAAAATTTTGAAATTTTTTATGTACACCGAGAATTGAGTTTCAAAAAAAAAAAATGAAAAAATATAAGATGATAAAAAGATACACCGAGAATTGAGTTTTAAAAAAAAATATAAAAAATGAAAAAATATAAGATGACAAAATAAAAATAAACTGGAAAATTAAGGATGAACAATTACGGTTTATTTATGCATTTTATTTTCATGCAGTGGTATATAAATGAGGAATTGTCCGGAAAAATTGTGCTTTGAAATCCGAAAAGCTCTTCGGTACTACCGCATGACCAAAAAAAAAACGTTTCATTTTTATTTTTCGTCTTTGATGCAAAAATTTGAAAAGTTCAAAAATTCGAGGGATGCCTTTTTCTCTCTCGTTTTTTTCTCCCTCTTCATTCTTCTCTTTGTTTTCTTTGCGTCGTCTGAGCCGGGAGTGCACGTGTGCCGGGGAAATAAAAGCGCGATGAGCGTTATAAAGAAGGATGAAAATAAATACGAGAAAAGCGTACGCGCGTGCGTTTTTTTTCCCAATATGGCAGCAACCAAAAACACGGCTCTGACTCTTTTTCTTTTCCCTTTTTCTTTATTCTTTCTCTATATTTCTCTCTTTCGTTGTCCATCGTTTAATACTACCCCTGCGGTCTGTCCCCGGGGAAAACTCCGGAGAAAAGTTATTTTTGTTTTTCCATCCTTATTCGTTTCTACTACTTTTTTTAACTTTCCTCTCTCGTTCTTCTCCTCTGCCCTTTCCTTCCTTTTAATTTTTTTTTCTCTCCTTCCTGCAAGCATATTCGTTGCGGTGGGGCAGAGAGGAGCTTAACGTTGCTCCTCTCTCTCTCTCTCCCTCTCTCCGTCCTGAAAACGTTCTACGTTTCAAAATGTATGCAAAAGACCGGAGCACAACGCGCATCCTAACGCCGGTACAATCCACCTAAGAGCGAATCAACCTCTTTTCTTTTATACTCGAGTCGATAAGACCGTTTTACTGCCTCAATTTTTATGAATAGTAAAAAAATCTTTCGCCGTCAACAATTTTTAAAAAATTAGATCTCGCGATTACTTATTTTCTTTACCCGCGATATAAATTTTTTTTCTACTCAATTTTTCAAAAAACGCGACTGAAGAAAGTTTTGCCTGCATAAAAATTAGTGAAAATTATTTTAATATGTTAAAATTGTAAAAACAATTATTTTGGATTGAGGAAAATCTACGTAGTGAGTTTTTACTTCATATTATTAAAATGGCTATAGTGAAGGAAATTTTTTCGCGCGACTGTACGGAAGGAGAGTCCGGCGGCCAGCGTAGTTACCATCGATTCGTGGTCGCAACTGTTTCCCCGTTTAAAAAAAGAACGCCTCCCCTGGAGTCCACCCCCGATGCTTCCTCGGCGTTTCCTTCGCCAAGAGACATCTTTCTCGACATATATTTCTGTTTGTCCGACGCGTATAACCGTTCTGTATGTCAGGGGCGGAAGGGAGACTCCGAAGGGGGGTGGAAGGGGCGACGAGAAGCGAGGATATTCTTCCTCGGCGATGTGTATGTGTATACACGACGTAAGAACATCATTCTCTCGTATCCTGAAAGTTGTCTAACCTCGGGACGACAAGGATATCAATACCGCAACGCATTTTTTTTTCTTTTATGTATTTCAAGTTTTTAACTTCAAAGTCATTTTAAGGAGGATTTATACCTATTTTTAAAATGGTAAGAAAAAGTTAAAATTTTGTAGACTTGATTGAAAACGGCTAAAAAATCCTTGTGCCAAATTTGAGAATGATTCACT
>JAPYYX010000658.1:0-44737 GCA_030522605.1 Cremastinae sp. B BG-2022a | reverse complement strand
TAGCAAGATTGTATCAACATTGTGACAATATTGCACGGTAATATGCAAGATTGCAACATTCTAGCAACATTGCTGCAATATTCTGTGCTGTGTGGGTTATTTTGCTAAAAGGAGAAAAAGTAAAAGTATTTTTTCTTCTAAATAAGTTTCATGACGAAAAAAAATCACAGAGAGTGTTAAAGTAGAAAAACCGTGAAAAAATTGTTTATTAACTTTTGTGACTGTTCTGGTCGGAGATTGTTTGGATATAACTTTTATAAGGTCGCTCGGTACCCACTCGACCCACACACCTGTTGAAGCGCACATTTAAACCCCACTCGCGGCTATAAATTCTCGACAATCTGCTTAAACAAATAGAATTCTGACTCGGCACCTATTTTCGTTGTTATTAAAATCGTAAATCGTAAAGAGAATATCGTTCATCTTTTTATTAATTAGTCGAAACATTCATTTTCTCTGAGAATTTTCAAGAAATTATGAACAATAAAGTAATTGCAATTAAAATTGTAATTTTTAAATATAAGCTTTACATTTTCCATAACCTATAATTATATAATTGTACACGCAATAAAATTTGTCAAAATTTATTCGCAAAAATAGTAATTTGTGCCAAAACAAATTTTCCAAAATGTATTTGTGGTATGATACTTTTATAATTTTCATTAATCTAATTTTTTTATTTTATTTTAATATTTACAAAAAACATTTTCCTTTAATTGTTTCTTTATGTACTGGTATATAGTAGGCAGTAAAAAGATACTGTCAACGCCGAGACTAAAAAGAAAAGTCTTCAATAAAGGGCTGCTGAGCCATATTATCCGAATAAAACTGACACGAAGCTAAGTGTCGTATTAAATTGGCGTCAGATGCATAAATTTTTCTCGTGTAATTTTTTGTAAAAACTGAAAATAAAGCTTCGTTTCTTTGAACCAATTTGATATGAGAAACTTTTCCATAAATAGCGTTAACGAGGAATTGTACCTATTTTTAAAATGGTAAGAAAAAGTTAAAATTTTAAAGACTTGTTTGAAAACGGCTAAAAAATCCGTGTGCCAAATTTGAGAATGATTCAGTAAATGGTTTTAAAGTTATAAACTTTCAAAATTTATAAAATTTAACATTGAGTCTTATGGAAAATTCGTATAAATATTCTAAACATAAACAAAAAAAAGTACCATCTCCATAAAATTTTTTTATCCGTTTCATATGAGTGTTCAATGCTAATTCCAAAATTTTAAAGCATTTCACTAAAATTTTCTATTTTAATTGTTTAAACGATATTAATTGTTAAAATGGTTTAATTAATAATTAGAAGTTGTTAATCGCTATTGCAGGTAATACACAAAAAATTCAGAACCTTTTCAAAAGACGAGAAAGTCAAAAATTCGCAAATTTTCGTTCTGAACGTACTTTTGACATGGATTGAACCTACCATTCCAAATAAAACATAAGATACAAAACAAGGTAATAATCTTCAAAAAGTATAGAATTAGAAAATCCTATCGAAATTTAGATATTTTTATCATCAGTAAAATAGTCGTGGATAAAAAAATGTAATATTGTTCTTCATTTCTTTCACTTTCACGAAAGGGACAGCTGTTTGAAATTTCTGCATGAAAATAAAAATTTGAATGAATTTAATAATAAATAAAGTTGGGGTAAAATGGTAAATTAGAGTTCTTATTTCGGTTGTTATCGTCAATATTTAACTGCTGATTTTCTTGATTTCTCACGTTCTT
Source organism: Cremastinae sp. B BG-2022a (assembly GCA_030522605.1). Lineage (NCBI taxonomy): Eukaryota > Metazoa > Arthropoda > Insecta > Hymenoptera > Ichneumonidae > Cremastinae sp. B BG-2022a. Next base: position 42,998 of record JAPYYX010000658.1, on the reverse strand, counting down.
CCTCTGCTTCTGCATGGACCAATCCTTCGAACGCCCCCCATTTACACCCTCGTCAGGGGAGTATCGAGTTCTATATAAAGCCTGGGGAATACGCTAAGAACGCCAGATCACAGAAGTATCGCCACGTTATCGTTTCGCTCCTGTATCAATCGTGAATAAAATTAATTAAAACAAAACATTTATGCATATTAGAGAAATTAATAAAAAAATTAAAATTTTCATAACCTGAACTAAACATTTACATTACTGAATTATTCGAAATTCGTGTTAATAATTTCATATTAAATTACAGAAACTGTGAAAGATATTCATTAAGAATTTTCAATTAACCTCTGACGGAGCTTAACAATTGTTCAAAGGGACAGTGTATCAGTGATCGTAGAAATAACTTTAAAAAATTACAATTTTCTTCGTTAATTATTTTTTATTTATTACATCATAGTGTAGGTTGAAAAGTTACACTGGAATTACAAATTGGAAAAGTTAAGTTATTAATATTCTTTAAAAGGTGAGTGCATAGACATAGTTCATATTTATTATTATAAATAATTACTCCAGAAAGTTGGCTTATGTTTTTTTATTAGTACAAGGGAGTTTAGATTTTGAAAAAAATGGAGATGCTATGTGAGAAATTCTTCTGTTGTAGTTTGACGAGCAACAAGTGCTCATAGCCACTGCAATAATCGATCGTTTGCATATAGGCAACGCCAACGTGAAATTAGAATGAAATGATCCAAAATTGGGGACAAATAATTTACAAATATCCAATTAAACTGTACATCACGAAAGTAAACATTTATTCTTTTCCTTCATAGTAATCCTGTTTTTTAATTCCCCCATCTTTTCAAATTATAAATTCAATATTTGTCCTTGTGCAAAGAGATTAGGAATATAAACTTCAGAACAAATCGCTCCATAATTGAATGTTTTTCTCGGTTAAAGAATTAATTGAGAATGTAAATAATTTGTCGTACAAATATTGGCATGAAAAGTTCAAGGGGGGAACATTGAGAAAACGATTTGAAGGATATCTAAATATATGATAAGTAGCTGCTGCGTTGGTGGAAAGATTGAATTTTTTTTCAATAAAATTCTGTGGATGATCCTGAATAAGCGATGATGGTCCATAGAAAACTCGGATCAAGAAAACAATATTGAAACGATCGGATAAGTTTTTTATCTTTTGTCGTTTTATATCAAACAAAATGTCTAAAAAGTACAATTCCAAAAATATTATTGACCTAAATCTTTCATACTTTAACAGCAATCTGTTTCCGTTTTTCATTTTGAAATGATCCGTAAATGTAAACTAAATTTAATAAAAGCAAGCAAAATGATCATTCTCAAGGGAACGAACGATGATCCTTGAATTTATCTCGGGAAAATTACTCGATACGTTAACGAACTTAGAATAACTCAATTCGTATTTGGAAGTTATACGTATTTGGTAACTTCGAACTTTCCAAAACTTGATACGAAAACGAAAACTAAATAACTGCCCAGGATCAGCTACGATCGTTAGTACAACTTATAATTAACTACTAAGTACTGACAATTTCAGAACACGCCCTTCGAGCTTTCACTTTAAATTTGCCTGGGAATATCTTTCCAGATGCGTGATCAGTTACTAATTAATATCATTTTCAATGTAACTCGATCGAAGTGTCAAACCATTGCACCATCGAATGCACACTTCAAGTTCCTGATTTCAAACACTTCAATAACTTCAATTATGTATTTTAAAGGAATATATTATTGATGTAATGTATTATTAATGAATGAAATAATTTTCCAGATGATGTGTTTTCTTCCAATATTCATAATTGTAATGAAAATTGCAACTTCGAGAAGCGAAAAGATCAATTTTGGTGATCTCGAATCTGTTAACAGAGATTGGAGGAATTTCATATCGAACTCTGACGAGTTTAACGATAATTTAAACGATCGCACAAGATTCCAAAGACTCCTTCAACATCGACAGAGAATTGAGCAAACGAATATTCCTGATAATTTGTTCGATATCGGTAAAATGTTTAATTCATATTAGAATTTTCGATAACAATTTTTTTTTTTCAAATTCTGATTTTTCTTATTATCCCTTTATATGCAGGTGACAAATCCTACTCGTTGGAAGATTTGAGTGAAAACGATTTGGATACGATCGCAGCTTATCTTATAAAATTGTTGGAACAGCCTTCCTGGGAATCGCCGCTCGTTATCCTCGACGAGAGAGAAAAGCCTTTTTCTTCAGATATTGAAGATTTCGAATTTCGTCAACCTTTCAATCTTGAGATGCGTGATAATTTGATGAAGAGATCACGATATTATATAAGACATCCGCACAAGCGTCAACACATTCGGTAAAGATTTCCTGTTTTAGTTTTCTCTGTTATTTAAAATATTAATTTTCGTTCATTAATATACCAATAATAAATTATCAAATTATTAACATTTTTTTCTTTGTAAATAATTAGTTTTAACAGATTTCGAGATCCGTACGAATACGACACTACTTACTCCTGTTCACCATCAAGAGACGATATTTTTCAACTACTGGGCGCCATACACCAACTTCGGCAGGGAGACAAGGATCGAAACGTGCACTTCTGCAATCGTCCACGAACAACGAGAACACTTCTCACTCATATAAGGTTTCTCGGGCGCAGAAAATAGAAAAAAAAACTTTAAAAAAGCGAATACTAATTTTTTTCGAAATTAAGTGGATTGTGTGTTGAAAAGTGGCTTCATCTTTTAAAATATTTTAAATAAGCTTACCTTAAAATAATCTTAGTATTAGATAAGCAATTTTAAAGTATATATATTTATGTACGATTAAATCATGATGAAATTGGAGTGAAAATGTCTATAAGTCTGCTCATTATATTTGAAGTTTTGTGACTGTCGTACTACTCATCGAAACCAAGCGTGAGAAAAATCCATTAAAATGAGCATTTAAAAAAAACAAAATTCTCTGTGAGTGCGAGTGATTATTTCTTAACAAATTTTATTTAAAAATTTTTTCTAACTACATTTTGATTGAATTCACAATTTAAATATTTAATTACAATACTTTAATTTTAATAATTTTTGTATCCTTTTTTGTCTATATTTAAAAAAGTATATTTTACACTGACTGTTTTTCGTCCTTAGTAAAAAATTCTGGCGATTTACGATTTATGAAAAGTCAACAACGGGCCTGCAAAAATCCCATGTTGAAACCTCGACCGGAACCATAACCATCGGTCACGAACCACATTTCCACGAAATTGGTGCGCGATGTATCGATGAATACTGAATTTGAAATAAAAAAAAAATTATTACATATGGGAAAATCTTTGGAGGGTCAGAAGTACATTTTTAAAACTTACTGCTTTTTCCCAACAAGCTACGGCCACATTCTCGTCTATTGAATTGAGGAAATACGACGTAGTCCTTGGAGCAGCCTAGACTGTTCTCGAGATCAAAATCCAACATAGAAATTTCCAATCGACATGAATCTGGTGCTTTGTAAAACCTGCCAAAATTTTAGCAGTATGTTTATAATTGTTTCAAATTAAAGTCTTTACGATGGCAAATATCGACAAGTTTCAAAGCAAATCAGTCTTTAATTGATCAATTTGTTGAAATAATATCAACATTAGATAATCTCAGCTATTAAAAATGTCCAGAAAAGGCAATCGAATGTAGACTTGAATATAATCCAAGTTCAAAGTTCACTGACACTTGCCGACATCTATACACAGTATCACAAGATGATAATTTCTGCATATGATCATTTCATCTGTTCCATACCTGTAACATTTTCTGATATAGTTTGGATAGTTGATCGGATATTGAGGTGATGAAATGATTCCTTCAACTTGTTTGATATCCTCGCATTTGGTATTTGGAAAGCCGGTATTTGGGGAGCCAGTATTTGGAAAGCCAACATTTGGTAAGCCATCATGTAGAGCGCCAACATTAAGATTTCCAACATTTGGAACGCCAGCACCAATTGGAATCCAATTATCTGTAGGAACGTTAGGATAATTTCCATTCCGGAGACATCGGCTGTTCGTCAAATAACTTTCCTTCGCAGCGATAGTCCAGTCGAAGAAACTAAAGGCCTGACAGCTGAGCAAAGGAGAGAAGATGTTTCCTCCATGATGCGAAAACAAGTTCCCATTTGCAGCGTTACCCGAATTCCACTGATGCGAAGGTTCCTCTGCAAGACCGAAATTCGGCTTTGGATAGTGGTAGCCTAAATTTCTCTTTGCTCTATGTGTCACATTGAGTGCCGAATCGTTGCCGAATTCGAAATTTGTATTCTCTGATTTCGTAATGTTTAATTCTTCTATGGCCTTTCCAACGTCCTTTTTACTTCTTGCGTTGTAAGGGTAACCGTTAGAGCAAGTCTCGTGAATGACTTCGATCTGGAATCCATTGAACTTCGTTCTGGGGTAACCGACGTACCTAACACCGATTACCTTCGGTAGTGGACTGGTAACGTAGGAAAGAACGCTCAAACCCTTTTTACAACCACAGTAACGACGTCCATCTATTTCTACGTAACCGTTGCTGCAGATAGGATCCTCAGTACCGAAATTGAAAAACTTGAAGTTGAATCGCATTCGGCAAGTGTTAGCTGAGAAGGGAATCAATCGGTAAATGCACTCATATGAATTTCCTGTATAGAAGAGCGACGGAAAGCCTGGACTCGTTATGAAGAATCTTCGACCGATGTAAGGATTTCGACAACACTCGGACCAACCGGAAGGAATCACTCCTGGGAAGCCAGCACCTACATTCGGCGGTAAATTCGGCCCAAAATTTGGTGCGGGCCAGTCATTCGGTCGATAATCAGCAGGAATATTATTTGGAAAATTCCCGAGTGGTACGTACTTTGTATTAGTGTTTAAATTCGGCCCAAAATTCGATACGGGCCAGTCATTCGGCCGATGATTCGCAGGAATGTCATTTGGGATATTGTTGGGTGGTCCGTACTGTGTATAAATGTTGTCTGTGATTGGATAACGCACAACTGGAGTGCCCTGAATCACAGAAGTTTGGCCGAATCCAGTTTTTAATTCGGTAAACGGCACTGGTGATTTTCCACGAAGATTCGCCGTAACTTCAAGATCAGGTTCGAGATTCGGATTTCTTTGGCAATCGGGGTGGTCCAAGACCTCACCTGCCGCAACTGCTTGGCCTTGAAAAGAGGGATAATAAGGCTCCTGGGGGACGCCGTAAGTTTTTGCTGGAACGATGAGTCTCCCATTGGATCTCTGCCCGGCTTGAACCAACGGCAAACTTTTCGAAAACGTTTGAACAGCGGATGGATTGAAAATCGCCCTGGAACGCGAAGGCAAAAGAATTTCCGATGATGGTGGAGTCACCACAGAATTCGTAATATCCTCAGAAACTGGCGGAACGAACAAATATGCCGAAACTTTTGCTGGATTTACAATTTCCGATCTTTGAGGTAAAGAATCTCGAAACAGTTTGTTACGGTGAATGGGAAGTTCGAATGTGTTCGATAGCAATTTGTTGTTAGGATTTTCGTGAATATTCGACAAATCGTTGCCATCAGTCTCGTCCAAACCTTCCACGTTCGGCGGTGACAGCGCTTCGTTTCCCAACGATTTTTCATTTTCCGATGGAAAACTGTTTGGTCTAAATATCGGATGAGAATCCTCGAGGAAACTCACGGTTTCCGAATTTTTCAAGGGACTCCGTCCGTCGACGCTTATCACAGGATCCACGTCACCGCTGTTCTGTTCCGTCGATTCCCTGACGGCAGAAAATTACGATTATTCATTTTTATCAGAAGTTTATTTTAATAATACAATTTAATAAATATATTTTTAACTTAAAATTTTCAATCGTTTTAATTGAAACATTAAATTACTGAAAATTAAAAATTCATAATTTGGAAAACCATTTTTTAATATTTTCTATGGTAAACTAATTGATTTCTGTTAATGACATAAGAATTTTATTTCACCCTCTTATCTTTTCCTGAATCTGTCCAGAGGTGCATGGAAGAGCCGTCACCAAGATTTTAAATCCTTTATCACTGAAGTGTTTCGAACTGCTATGGAATTTGAGAAGAAGTCGATTGTCCTTGCTCGGATAAGTTCGAATTCCTGCAACTTTGCCGCAGAATAAATTCCGATCACCGATCTCGATATAATCCTCATCGCAGTTTTCAGAGGGCGTCAGAGAAAAATCGAGAAATTGAAGACTAAAAACTTGATCGCATTTTGCGAGAGGACTGCCTCTGAGAGTGTAAATACAATTCTGTCCATCAGGATAATCTTCCGGATAATTTGGACTGCTTATGGTGTACTGATAACCCGAAAATTCACCACCGCAGTCCGTCGAAGCTCGATCGATCTCCGTGTTTTTACTATCAGCAGCGATCGCACATTTAACAAAAAATACAAAAAACAATACTCCACAGCCGAGCCTCGGCTTCGATCGATTACCGATCATCTTCGATTTTTCTCGACGAAACACTTTTTATCATGAACGGAGAATTAGAAAGAAAAGTGAAGTGTGCCTTTCGGCTGAAAAAACGAGACTGATTCGTTGCCGAAGACTGCCCAAACTCTTATGATATTCGACAGTGTTTGAGGAAGTCAAATATTTTCAAGTTTCACTTGAAAACGCGAGAGTTCTCACATTGTTTGAAGAGCGATGAGACGCCGAGAGAAAACGAGGCGTGCCAAAGGATGTGTATAGAAATCGACCGTAAAAAAAAAAATGAAAAAGATGTACGAGTTGTATTGTACTATTTGGGACGCTGAGCTGTCCGGGCACCTCTTTTTCCCCACTTTTTTCCTCTCCGCGAGTCTCTCAAAATCGTTTTCGAACCGGCGTGATAATGCAACGCTCCTTTTTCACGTCTACGTGCGACTCGAATTTCCGAATCCATGGCGTGTCGGAGATAACGAAGAGAGTAACGAATTGGGACAAGATAGACGAAATTCGTTCGATAAAATTAACCATTTATTTCCTCAACTCATTTTTTACAAAAGCTCTCACCACCTTTCGATCGTTTTCTTAAAAAAGTAAATACTGACGCAGATCGATAAAAATTACTACAATACGATAAAAAATATTTTCTGCCTTACTTGACAGCTAATCAACTTTTTTTTTACAAAAATAAAGCGTGCATCGATCGTTTTGGAAGATTATTTCTCAAGTTCCGCTATGACGAATAAACGATTTCTCTTCATCGAATTCCGGGAATTGTGGTCCCATGTGAACAGTAACCGATTTTTTGCCTCTTCAATTATACTTCTTCAGAAGAATTCTCATACTTTTCGAGAATGCAAATTTATCTACTGTCGAAAAAAGTCACACGTCCCGCGATTCATATTTATCGTTTTTCGCTTCTAGAAAATAGGCAGATTTGTTTCTAAAAAGAACGTGTATGCAAAATAATTAACGGCGATACACGAAGCGATTGGAGAATTTTTTGATGTTTTTCCTCAAAGCTTGGAGGCAAAATCTTTTCGATGCAACTGGGCGTAAATGATGCCGGACGGCTTGTCAACGGGAAGGTAAACTTCCTTGTTCTCGCCTTCTACGAGTTTTGGAAATTTGCTCAAATCGAGGTCAAAGTAGTGTTTGTTGGGCATTCTCATCTCAATGCTCGAGATTTGATCGACTTTGTCCAATACCGATTTTTCAGCGAGGTAGAGCGTATTCTGTACGCTCGGTGAGTAAATCCCGGTCGAGGGCGAACCAGCGAATTCCTTGAGAATGCAGTCCTTCACGGTATGCCAAACTTTGTCGAAATCCACGCCAGAAGCCGATGAAAATTCCCACGAGGCTGTCACAACGGTGCTGAAAATTCGATCGTTCGCGTCCGGTAACGTTCGATACTCGTCTTGAATGAAATCCGTGAATGAGCTCTGCGTCGTTTTCAGAACACGCAAATTCTTCAATCCTCCCCGAATTCTCGGTGATTCTGAAAGAAAAATCGTTTTCGGTTACATCACTTTTACCGTGTGCTTATGATAATTGGAACTCTTTTTTTTCTCGAGAAGCAAACACGACCGCTACAAAACTGACCGTGAATGAATCACGCGTAATTTAAATAAATGTTTAACTAATTATCAGATTCACAGAATATTTGTCATATGAATAAATTTCCAAAAAGTGTAAAAAAGAATAATGATTGAAAAAATTTGAAAGTCAAATAATTGTTTCTTATTGTAATTTTTCATTTCCATAATGATCTTGAATTCAAATTATCAGAATTTGTAGGATATTTTTTAATTAGATAAATCTCCCAAAATTAAGAAACCGAAAAAAATAATTGAAAATTTCGAAAAGTTACAAAAATTTATAATTCATCAAGTCTTCATTTTTCAATTACCATTTCTAATCTGTCCAACTTGACAATGTCTCATAGAAGTCGGCGTGTAAACAAAAGCATGATTGTGAGGAACACCGTCGACTTCATGCCTTGCCCACGGATATTCGGTAACATTGACGTGAACTTCCTCGACGTGACTGTAAGTGTAGAGAAAGTGCGCGCACAGCAAAATACCGAATTCTTCCGGCGATTTGACTCCGAATTTTTTGGCCAAGAGATAAACCGTATTCTTTTGACTGTCGGTCGCGATAATATCGCGATTGTTGCCCTCGAAGTAGTCTTTCTGCGTTCCCAGTCGAAGATGCGTGTCGACTTCGTACTCTCGTATCTCGTGTCGATATTTGTTCTCCCGACGGACATGAAGAAGCTTCACGTTGTTTTTTCCATAACCGTAAGCGCCCAGCTCGTAATTACTTCTAAATTATCACACGAAAGTATAATTTTATTATTTTTATCAATTTCTCACTAACAATAATATTACATATAATGATGATCTTATTTAATAATTTTTTTCATTACTTCAGAATTATGTCAGTTATTGTAATTGTTTAATTTTCAATAATTTTAACCATCCGATAAATTTAATATAAAATCACGTAATTAGACAATTTATTACAATAAAAAAAATTATTATTAGATTTGTATCATATTAAATAATAATATATGAAGTAAGATAGTGAGAATTACATTTAGACATCCATCAAATAAGTACGTGTTTCAAATAAATATTATGAATTGAAATAAGGTACTAAAAAAAGAAAGAGGTATTTATTCAAGCATGATGAATGGGCTGTCTATGTAAATGTGTTTACAACTCAGAACTTTATAACTCACTTTCCATCATCGTGCGTGGCACTCAGATGAGGTTTGACTCCGTCCCAGAGGAGATGATCCTCGGAAGTTTCTCTTCTCTGATCGTTTGGTAAAATTTGCTCATCCCTATTTCTCAGATTCGTATTTTGTCCCAGAGGGAAGGTCGATCTTGCACACCGGTATGAGGACGATGACTTCTTGCCCATAATGGACAGGGTATTTTCACCCAACGACCCGAGTCTGCTCATTTTTCCTTGCCAGAGGAATACGATTTTTCGTAAAATAAATCGTAAAAAACTTTTTTCGAGTTGAAAATTTTTAGCTCGCTTTTTTCGTTCGCTTTTTACTAAACGAAATTTAATGTGGATTCAAAATTGAACGAACAACGAATAATTAAACAACGAATGAGCAAGTAATGAGGTAACTTGAGACGAGTCAACGATTCGTAAATCTCACACGAGCTTTGAGCTTCAGGATCTTAATTGAGTATACTCGCTCTCCCATCCCGATCTCTTTTATAACGTTAAATCCAAGTTATCAACTTCGTCAACTTGTTTAAACTCTTTCACGGGTCACGTGGCATTTCCCTTTCTCCGTTACAGAGAAATATTGCAACCCGAGACCGATAAATGTTCAGACACCCGGGTCTTGACCCTAAGAATGCACACGCACGATTCTTCGAGCGGATAGTGAAAAAATCAAAATAAAAGCCGATTTTTCCGAAATTATCGTCATTTTTCTGGAATTAAATGCGGAATAAATCTCTAGAAGATATTGAATATATTTTCTAACGTTTATTTCATTTATTTGAGAACTTGCATGCAAAGAATTTTCAACAATTATTTTCTGAAATTTGCATAAATAACTTTGTTAAACATATTAAATACAAATGCTTATGAAACTTCCAAAAAGTTCATCAACCAGAAAACAAAATATTTAATGTAAAAACTAATTTAAAAATTCTATCAGATTTATCTTTAACTTATAATTGAAAAAATTTCAAACTGACAATTTCTTATGATTATTGAATATTTTATATTACATTATGTACATTATATATCACATAGATAACAAAAAATACATTTATAATGTAATTATATTTTTATTACTATATATATTTCGGATAAAAGTGTTGAAGGAATAAAAAACGCATCACAATCGAATACTATGTATTAAATTATCTCTTTAATTATGTATGATAAACATGAGATGGTGCAAAGTTCGCGTGCGTCTGGCACGCGCGAGCTTTTCATTCGATTCATTTTTTTCCCGGTTGCACCCTTCGTATCGCCAACGAGAAAATCTGCGAAGCGCAGTTTCGTTCCTGTTTAAACTGGTAATAACAGAAGAGAATCGTATTTTATCGGGAACCGACAGCCCTTATCGCTCGTTAATTATTCCCTATCATCCAGACTTTCGCACTTTTATTCGAATAAATTCCAATACGAAGACAGCGCGCGTCCGGCACGCGAATGAACCGATGCATCTCTTATTATTATTTTTTTTTCTCTTTCATAAGTCAAAACAAACACAGTCGACTAAAAATAAGTAATATAAATATTGAATAATAGTATTATAAAAGTAAAGAAACGTTTTGCGCAAAATCGTAATGAATTAATAATTAAAATAATCTTTTTTGGCTCTAGGGAATCTTTCAGCAAACAATTATTAACATTATAAAATGTGATATCCAATGATAAAAGAATTCATTTTCTCTATGGAGATTTATGATGAGTGATGAGCTTTATTTTATTATTTTCAACGTGACAATTTCAAATTATAATTTCAATATATAATACTCACAATCAGTAATTGAAAATTTAATTCTAATAATTTATCATCTCCTTAGTTATTATTTGAATAAAAAAATAATATACGATTTTTTGAATACAAATTCGATCTTTAATCAAAAATGTATTATATGAATTTCTGTTTACTATTTTCAAAAACGTTTAAACGTGACGAAGAAATGCTAATTTTAGTTTTTAATGCTAAACATCTCCGAGGGGGTTCGTGATAATTAAAAAACAGTCACGATGGTGGTAAGCAATTTTTACTGATAAAAGAGTTCTCTGGAGTGATAACATTTTTCAAATCTCGTGCAATTGACGGAAAAAAGCTACTTGTTTTCGAAAGATAAAGATTTTCCTCGAAAAGAGTTCACTAGTGCATTTCTCACAAGCGTTCTGTGCCAACATGCGACAAAGCGCTTTCCAAGAGAAAATTATCGTCGCCCACTTGAAAAAATTAACCTCATCGATTGATCAGTACAGAATGACATAATTTCATCAGAACGGATCGGCGTTTGTAACTTCCGCACGTGATTCCGAGAAAAAGCAAAAACAATTTCATCGTTGTTAAAAAAATTGCTATGACGCGAAATTTAATTTGAATAACAATTTTCAACTCGATTTCAATGACGTGAGCGACGAAATATGTTGGAATAAACTTTTTCCTATTGATTGCCAAAATTAATTCCTATTGAACCTAAATCATTGTATCAAGTATCGGATCGAAGAGATATTCTTTATACACGTGGATTTTTTAAATTTATATCAAAATAATTCGACAGAGATTTCACCGTCAAACAATTACCACCCGCTAAAACAACATTTATCGCCATCTCTCGAGGATGTAGAAAAGCTTGAGTCGAGTGATTGCGCCATCTATCGGAACTTCTTTTGTAAATCAATGCGCGATTGGACGCTGCTGCTGCAAATCAGTAGCCAATCAAAACGACGGTTCCGTGGTAGTGAAATTTCTGTATCATTGCAGGTTCTTCGGCTATACATATTCAGTGACAAACAATACGGCTGACAAATAAACGAAAATATGGCTAGTTCCTCGAGGTGATTTTGATAAAATTTATAAAAAATATTTCAAAGTGTGCTTTGATCTCAAGACTCGCGTTATCACAAAAAAATTTTAATAGAATTGAAAACAAATGTGTATTTCACGATAATTCAGGTTACTGAGAAAAGGCGGAAAAATAATTGCATCGCGTTTTATTTGTTATCGAAACGACGCTTTCCACGAATGGTCTTCCGTCTACGTGCTTCGCACCGAAAGAGAGCAATTGTTCTATTTTAAATTTACTACTCGAGACCTTGGTCGTATCGCTAACGAGTAGCGATCACTGTTCTCGTTGCGAAATATTCAAGACGATCTTTGCAATATTTATAGGTTATAATAGCATGCCTCAAATTTCAAGGGAAACTCTGAAGGAAATTTCTCTTATTTTTAATAATTTTCCGTTTGTTTAATATTCGTCAACAAAACTGTGAATTGAAAATTATTGATGAAATAACGTGAATTAAATGGGATTTTTTTAAGAATATTTTCGAATGAAGAAGTAACAAAGAAAATTGTTTCCAGGCATGACACAAACAAAGTTTGCTGCTATGCTCATCCTGAGGCACCGCTCATTGAGGATTACAGAGCAGGAGATCAAATCTGTTCAGAATGCGGATTGGTTGTCGGTGACAGGTAAAAAATATTTTAGAATAAGTTGAAACGTTGAAAATTAAATTTTATCTTACAAGTTTATCATTTAACCATCAGAGTAATAGATGTTGGATCAGAATGGCGCACATTTAGCAATGAAAAGGCTGGCGTTGATCCATCTCGTGTAGGTGGACCTGAAAATCCACTCCTCAATGGTTCTGATTTGTCCACCATGATCGGACCGGGAACAGGTGCAGCTTCGTTTGATGCCTTTGGAGCTTCAAAATATCAAAACAGACGCACAGTGAGTTTGAATTTCATATTTGACACGATCATATATCTCTGAATATTAATTTGTTACTTAAATTTTAAAAAAGTTGTGTTGATTGATAAATAAGATAAAAAAAAAATTGAAAAATAAGAAAGTTGAATTGTCACCAAAAAAAGTAATGTCTCGTACCTAACTTTATTTTTTCGGTAATACTACGTTGTGGTATTTAACAATATTATAAATCTTTGACCCTAGAATATAAACGATTTGTGATCTTTTTTTTCAGATGAACAGTTCAGACAGAGCTCTAGTGAACGCTTTTCGCGAAATCACAGGAATGGCTGATCGCATAAATCTTCCTAAAACAATCGTCGATCGCGCAAATATACTTTTCAAACAAGTTCATGATGGAAAGAATCTTAAGGGACGAGCAAACGACGCGATATCGTCTGCCTGCCTTTACATAGCGTGTCGTCAAGAAGGTGTACCGCGAACATTCAAAGAAATCTGCGCCGTTAGTAAAATCAGTAAAAAAGAGATTGGAAGATGTTTCAAACTTATTTTGAAGGCTCTAGAAACCAGCGTCGATCTTATAACGACTGGTGACTTCATGTCACGATTCTGTTCGAATTTGGGCTTGCCGAATATGGTGCAGCGAGCAGCGACACATATTGCGAGAAAAGCTGTCGAGATCGACATCGTTCCTGGCAGATCGCCGATTTCGGTCGCCGCTGCGGCTATTTACATGGCGTCACAGGTAAAAAAGAAATCCAAATATCAAACACTAAATAAAACTGAAGAAATTCGAACTAACTATCAATCCTCATTTTCGCAGGCTTCGGAAGATAAAAGATCGCAAAAAGAAATCGGTGATATTGCGGGTGTCGCCGACGTAACGATTCGACAATCGTACAAGCTCATGTATCCACACGCTGTGAAACTATTCCCCGAGGACTTTGCCTTTGCAACGCCGATTGACCAATTACCGCAGATGTAAAATTATCAGTATACAAGGCCAGGTTTTCTCTTCCACCGGAAAGTGATTCCGCGAAGTAGGAGGATTTCATTTAAATGAGGACGGTTCAAAAAATTGTGATCGTCATCGATGTTTTGTTCTTAGCTGACATTCCTGGACGATGTGCGAAACCTTGGCGAATGAAGTTACTTTATCATTTTGTCATTTAGACACTGGTCCAATCTACGTTTCATAGTGACGAGTTAAAATCATTTTTGAGAATGAACTAATTGTGATGTCCAGCTATTTTTTTTAGAGTTCTTTCATTTTCATTGAGCAAAGGCCTTAAACTTTTTTATTTTCGAATTTCACTACAAAATGGAAATCTTAATTTTACACGCTTACACCTTCCAATATGCATAACAATTTTCGATACTATCAAAACGTGGATTGGTCTTGAGATATCGTTAGACTGATGTAGTTTTTTTCTTTATTTCAATTGTTGATTTTTCTTTTGTTTTTACACGAATGTACTGCAATCTTCAAACACAAAGATTTTAGTTTTTCGAAAATGAACCAATCGGAGTTTGTAGTCGTATTATCATATTAACGATTTTGATGATTTAGCACTTGCAGCAATATTTTGTTTAACAAGATGGGCATGAAGTTTTTTTTTCAAAAATATTGTGTATGTAAGGGTCATGTATAGTTTTTGTTTATTCTTAAAGCATTTTAGGATTGCACTAGCATTGAAGGGAGTCAAAGAATTTTCTTCCATCCGTCCTTTGCTCCCGCAACGTTATTCTCCTTATATTCTATAATTTATTCGCACAGGTGTTTGCATTAATTTTCATTTATCGTCCATGTAATTTGTTTTCGAGGCTGTTGAATCCTCGATCGCGAAAAAAGATGTGGAAGCATCTTCTTGTAAAAAAAACGAAAAATCTGATGTATGTATCATATATTTATAGTGTTTAATCTTGTAATAATACTACTATTATTTTCAGAAGACAATAAAAATATTGAACGTGTTATAATTATCGAGTTCAGTCGTTATTCGAACTGGGAAAAAAATATCCTCGCAATATAACACCATATAATTTCACGAAACGTGCCATCATTTTATTTTTATATTCTTGTGTAAAAAATACGAACAACAGAGTAAACTGAAATACATTTTGTTTTCCTTCTGCCTATTTTAATGTAATAATAGCAATAGAACCCGAGATAAATAAAAGTTTTCTTCATCTTTTAATGTACATAAAAGAATAACGTAAACAAAAATTCAATCAACATTTTTAAAAACGACAGATAGGTTTGGTTATCGTTGAAGATTTCTAGTTTGACAAAAGCTTTTCCATTTTTTTCGGTCTCTCGCTCGCTCGCTCTCTTTCTCTCTCTTGCTACTCGTATATTTATTTTTTAAATCGGTCTAAACAGATCCTCGTAACAATTTACCAAAAAATATCTACACGTAAAAATATAGATATATCCATATAAACACACAGCCCGGCGCTTCGTGTGTGCACTTGAAATTTTTTCGTCGATTATTTTTTATTAATATTTATAGAGTGTTCCGTTTGGAACGTCGAGGTTAGAGAGAATTGAAAATTAAACATTTTCGAAGTCGATCTATCCCCGAGATTATTAATCCTTCTTTCATGGATTATTTGTTTCCAGACTTCCTTTAATCTTAAACATCAACAGAAACTCTTCCATTCAGAGGAAAAGTTTCAACTTTATATATTTTTTAAAATGTGTATATAAACACTTTATTGTTTAAAGCTTAGCGTGTCAATCGATATTTAATATGTATTCATATGCACGTTTCTCGGTGTGCATATGAAACTCTATGTACAGTAAATTACACATAAACATGAATGTATTATAGAATCGTGTTTCGTGCCAACCCGGCTGACTTGGAATTGGTCCATATTGCTGGGAATTTAATGAAAAATTTAGCTAAATATTCGAGATCACGATTTTTATCTATTTAAAAAATTGCAGAATCTCTGAAAGAGATAAAATTATTTTTTTTAACGAAATTACTCTATCGGGTACGAACCCCAGACCAAGTTGGCACGAATCATCTCAAATTGTATATTTAACATTATTTATATATTTATATATAAAGTATAATGTGTATAACAGTCCCTCTGCAATATCACTGAAGATCCCAGCTTAACATTTCTGCTATTAAATTTGCTAGACATCGAATCGAAGAGAATGTACACGTAAAGCATGTCGTTTCGATTTTTTAAAACCTTTTGTTTTGTTTTTTCTTTTCTTCCAGCTAACGATGCAGGAAGTTACGATTTGCCAACATCTTTCACGTCATTTACACAATGCGGATTTACATATTTATATCGAATACACACACTAAGCGATTTCTCTTTCTCGTTTAAGTATACGTTTATGTTTAAATTATTCGGAGGCTTTCTCTCGTAATCCTAAAAATCAGCAATTTTCATTTTTACAAAATTAATTTTATGAAAAAATATACCTTAATGCTTAAACACACTTCTGTTTTCGATTTAAGGAGGAATTTTACAAATTGCCGTAGGAGGCATAGCATTTGTTTTCCTTTTCATGCGATTGGAAGTCGTGGACAAACGAAACACCTCGAATGCACTTCAGAAACAATTTCCTTTTTTTTTAAGAATTTATAATTATTTTATTTATTCTATTGTTAAGAGTGACTCGGGATACGCCTTTTCTTATTTACACCGACCGCTACATGTAACCTCAGAAACAGTAGCATTGCGCTCAAAAATCATGTTTAACTTTTTGTGAAAAAAAATACAAAAAGATAACCAAAATTGGAAAAGTTATTTTCCATCCAACAAAAGTCTGAATTCCTGTGTGCTCGTCTTTATCTAATTACGTATTTTTTATGACAAATTTACACTGCATTATTTTTATGACGTGACAAAAACAAATAAAGTTGCGGTTGGAATATTTTTATGACGAGCGTCGAATAGAATTAGGCGAGAACATCGATCATTTGGTACTTAAACAACATAAAGTATTATCCATATAAATTATTTCTGTCAATTATTTAAAAATCATCATACATTTCATTTTTTCCTCAACTATAACAGTTTACAAATAATTATATATCTGTGTGTAATTTTTAATATCATTAAGAAAACAATTCGCAGATAACATGAAAAAATCTTAAATCTTTCAATCAAGGTTCCCCAAACTTATCAGTAATGAAAAACAAGACTTTCAGAACGAACATATACAAAATTCCAAAATTCGAATCTCGCGTCTGTCACATCACTTCAATGCGGCAAGAATTGCGCTGAATATTTAGTTCGCTTAAAGAAAAATTGACAGTGAGTGGAACTGAGGAAGATAACGTTCGAGCAATAGGTGCTCGCATTAGAATTTCGCAAATATTCGTCACTTTTGGCTCACAGTTTTGGTATGGCTCATTTTGTTTCTTTCAATTTTTCGTTCACTGAAATTATTCTCAGATCGCATTCGAATATCTCCACTATTCACCAAATTATTTCGCAACCTCCGGAAAAATTTACTCGCGTAAATAGTTGAATCTCTTAATTTTTGAAAAATTTCGAGTACACCTCCTGAGATCGATTTCGAGCCTCTTCGCTAGTCTTATTCAAAATTAATTTTGCACATTTCTTAAATAAATTCAGGTCTGGAGTTTTTCCTCTTTTCCATTGTTTTCACAAATTCCTCTCAAGTAATTGCTCGGATACTTTCACATTTTAATGATTTTCAGCTCATCTGTGTACTAGGCTAATTATGTTCGGTTTTTTTTTAATTTTTTGAGCGTTCCCATTTGGTCCCACAAAATTCCACGATCTACCGGTTCAACTCTAATTTAGGAAAGGTTCAGTTCTTTCAAGCTCCTTTGGCCAAGCGATTTTTTTTTCATTTCTCGGCAATGGAACGATCGAGGAAAATCTGCAGGGTGGAACTAAAGGTTTTTGTGGAAACGTCTTGGCACGACTTGTCATCATCGTAAATTTGATCTAGTACTGTCATCTTCCTAAGACAGAACGCAATCGGATTGCCCTCACAGATATTGAACGATCTGAAAGAAAACTAGAATCTTGTTGAGAATTTTTCTTCTTCGTGTACAAATATTTTTATTCGAGAATTCATGTACATTCTGATCTGCGAGTATTAAAAAAGATATAATTCAATCTCCGGAAGCGTAATAATAATATTACGTAAAGATGACTTTGGGTCAGATCGCAATATTTTCAGAGTATGAAAAAATTCTCAAAAATCCTAGCTACGTTTTCAAGATTTCTCGAAACGTTCAAGAAAATCTAAATTATTCGAATTTTTTAATGCAAACTGATTTTGATGTAAAAGCGACGTTTATCCCGAGGGAAATGAGATGAATTAACAAACTTCAAAAATCTTTAATTACCAATCAGTGTAAAAACTAAACGCGAATATATTCTCATTGTCCAATCGACGATAATTGCGCGCAATCTTACATACAAATCAGCGGAAACAGAGAATGTATTCATCACAAGATCACACGAAGTTTATTTTCTACTCCTGAGAAGTTCGAGACTGTTTTTTATAAAAAAATAAGTGTTTTTTCGGGGAAAAAATTAATTCATACAAGGTGACAGACGTACAGTCTCCTCAAAATTTCCTCGCAACAGATCTCTTTTTTTCTTCGTTTTATTAATCACGCACGCTTCGAAGTGCGATCATCGTATAATTTTTTGCATACTTAAATAATAAACGAATTTCATTGACTGTTGTATTGTTTTTTTTTTCGTTTTCGCCATTATCAGCGATTCGCAGTGTTTCACGCAAATTTTTTATATCTCATCGCAAACATCTTCAAATACGAGAGAAAAAAAGAATTAAGCGTGAAGACGTAATACAAAAGTGAAACGAAAACTTTCGGAAAGTTATAATGTGAAAAATGAGCGATGCCTTTCCCATCTTCGACCATTTCTAAAAATCAAGAGCGACGGTAAATAGATTTATGACCCAGGAATCATTAGATTCGAACCCATAATATACGGGCTAGTCCAAACCTACATTCGCTCTCTTTGAATATTTTCGTCCTTCCTCTATTCAATTTTTCTTCCTTGATTTCTCATCTCGTTCGAAATCGCATCGAAACACATTTTTTCTTCGATAAATTTTTCTAATTTACCTACTTATGTTTCAAATATTTCTTTCTTTTTAAATAAAATGTTATTTCGTTGGATTTCAATGATGAAAAATGAGACGATTCTTTGTTATCTCTTCAAGCTTTGTCGCATCGAGTAGAAGAACGTTGCTTTTTCATCCCCTTCGCATATCGAAAACGAGAAAATTATGTTTTTTCCTTTGTTACAAGCCTAAATGTAGTATGTACAGTAGGATGTGCCATTTTTAGGCAACTTCTTTTTCAACAAAAAAAAATGCTAAAAACTTGGTGGAAGGTGGAAAAAGAAGCCTGTTCAAAGTGGAGCTTTTTATAGTAATATTTAAAGGTGCCTGTTCGTAATTTTCCATTTTAAACAGGATTCTTTTTTCACCTTCCACCAAGTTTGTGACCTATTTTTTAGTTGAAATAAAAAGTTGCCTAAAAACGGCACACCCTAATTTACAGTCGAATATAACATCGTAGATGTAGGCACCGATGCGAACTCGAGACAGGTATTAACTGTCCCGGTTTGGATGCTTGGCAAGAAATCTTCGAGGCCACGGTAGAGGCCAGTCGTATTGTCGAGGTACAGTACCACCCACGTTTTTCTCGAAATACTTGAATATTGGGAACCACCAGAGCCGTGCCAAAAAGTTGTTTGGTCCGTATTGCTGAAAGTACATATTTCGATATTGCACTGAGTCTCATATGGAAATATTTTCGATATCATGAGATAAGGAACATGAAAAATAATATTCACCTTCAGATGAGAATTATTTGCCAGAGTGTGATAAATGTACCATAATCGGGTCGTAACCCAATATGCTATGATAATATCCACGGTGTAATGACCGTGAGAGATCAGGACCATTGCGACGCCAACGAGGGCGGTTAATCCAGCGAGCCAATGAATCGGCTGACATCTCTTTGGAGAGTCTGAAATAGAATAATGCTGTTTCAATAATACTTTCACTTCCTACAATGTACATGATCACCGTATGCATTTGAAGAACGCAATTAATATTCGTTGTCTTTACTTTTCTGAACAATTAAAAAATATTTAAAAGTATTTCTCAAATATTCAAGGTATGAAAATGATTAAAAACAAATGACTATGTATTCTTAAAGTTAATAATTCAAAATGATATATCTTTGTAAACAAAATAGAAATCAAAAATTTAAGAAATAGAATTTTAAGTTTGAAAAAAAAATTTCTCAAAATGCGTAGTACGATAAAAAACATGATTGGCAAAGATATGATGAACTTTTATTACTGATAACTCACATTCTTTGATAATCAGGTAACAAAGTACAAGAACGACTGTGTGACCGCTGTATATGGAGTCACCACAGTACGTGTGTTTGCCGTTTATCGACAAACCGAAACCAGAAATTATCCAAAGTGCCCTCTTTGCTATGATCAACGGGGTCGTATGATTAAGCTGCGGGCTACAGTAGTAAGTTTTGGTGGACACCGGTAAGGCCGTTACGTAGAATGTTATACTTCTCATCATGTATAGAAGACCCATGAGTAAGAATATTCTTCTGGCCACGATGAACCTGTGACCGAAAAAAATTGCTTTAATATAAGAATCAGGAGCAGAGCGTAGATTTGTAAAAATATCTTTAAAAATGAGAAATTGAAGATTATCTTATATCGCCAGAAGTAAAGCATAATAAAATCCTAGCTAATGTACTTATTGACACTACTGTTTTAAAAATGTCCAAATCTGCAGATATTGTTCATCTGATGGTCATTAAAGATTTTTAAATTACACAAATTTTTTAATTCTCGTATCAAGTATGAACTTTATGGTAAGGTTTTAATGAATATTGCTTTTAATATCTCTTAATCCTAGCAATTGGATGGATTTGTGTATCACACTTTATTAAAATCAGTTTAGCGGTTCCGTTAAAGAATAAAAGACGTTAGAATCTTGTCATCCGTTCCTAGTAAGAACAATAATGACTCCATTTATATCTCCATCTGCGCAAATACTAATTTTTATGCAAAAGTAAGTAAAATAAACGGATATAAAATAAGTGGGCCGGCTAATGTCTTTAAAAATAGAGACCACGAAGAAAGCGGTCGATAATGATCGTTAAGCTTCATAGGGCCAAATGAAATGTTTAAAAGTACGTGGTATAGAGGTCAACAACCAAAATATAGGCAAACTATGCGTCACGCACGCTCTCATAGACAAATATTCGAAAGTCACGCTATATTTCGATTAACTTTTCCTCCGAAAAGCTATTTGCTTCCTTTTTTTTCTTCTTTTATTACAATTTCCGACGTCACGTCGAATATTGAATTAATTCGGGACAAGTTCTTGTTCTGTTCACCTGTGCTTGTGAAAAACGATGAAGATCATTGCCGAGTATGAGGCAATCATAATAAGGATCTCTGATACATCGAGAGCCCAGTCCTGGGCGGGAACGTTGTCCAATATGATGTCTGGAAGCGGACCGTACGTTGCGCGATCGGGTAGTCGATCGTGTAACATGGCGAGGGATGTTGCTGTCATAACAAAACTTACGGCCATAAACAGGAATGCTAAAACAATAAAACCAAAATGTTACAAAATAGTCTGTGACATATTTATTACAGATTTTTTTAAATTAATAATTTAATGATCAAAAAACTAACAATAAATTAGAAAATAATTATAATTTCTTTTTTCACTCAAAAACTAAAATTTTGGGTTGCATTTAACTATTTTCAATTCCGACTGTTCATAAATTATTTCGTGATTCCTCGAAACTTTATTTGTCCAAGCAATTGAATTATTTTCTAAGGACTTGAAGTTTCGAGTGCCCAGATCGAAATCGATACTTTTCCCTCATTAAATTCGAAATTCTGTAAACAAAGTTTACCGAGAAGCGTTTTCCATTTTTCTTTAGGAAACCGAGGTTCCTCTCTCAAGGGTGGTGGAATATCGAGCTTGACGATACCACTTCCCGAACCATTTTGGAGACCGCTGTGCCTGGCATGAACGATCTCATCTATCTTGTCCTGATCCTCGTCCTCGTAATAATCGGAACTGGAGGCGACGCCGCCCCATCTGTCTTTTCCCTTGACCGGTGCACCAGGAAGCAATGGTTGCCTCTGATAAACGTCACTCGACTGTGCCATTCCACTGCTACTTCCATCAACCGCCGCTTCTACGTCCCTCTCGTGTCCCTCGGCACCACCCAATGGACGATCGAAACTTCCGTAATCACTGTGAATACTCGTCGCCTTGTGATCCAATACCATCCTGTCCGAAAATAAAATCATATCATTATAACCACGAAATCAAATTTTTTCTTGCCATAATGAATAAAGAACGAAATGTAAAATATGATCAAATTTTTATTTTGCTATTTAAATATTATATTATATTGTAATGTACATGCTGTTAATCAGTGAAATTAAACTAAATTTCAATGTAAATGTACAATAAAATATATCAACCCATTAATAACGACCAACGACCAAATAAATTTTTTTGTTGCTCAGATGAATTTTATGAACCAATTGTACAAATAAGACCATATTTTACGTCGAAAGTTTACTGTCATTTAAATAGGTATTAAATTTAAATGTACATGCTGTTAGAAAATTAAATTCAACATTTCTACGTATTTTATATTAATAATGAAGAGTACATCATATCCCAAAATAAAATACATTCTACTCTTAATCGAGAATGAAATTCTCCTACTAAGTAATGGATACTTAAAAAATTATAAAAACTGGACCATACGTTGTGAATTTTTATTTCACCATTAAAATGTACACCGTTACAGCATGCTATGCATACCCTCAATGATATTTCAAAAATTCTACGCATTTTATAATATTTACATCTTGGAGGAAAAAAAAATTCACGAATTTTTTTTGAGCTATTTCGCTTTTGATGTGTAACTACAAATAAATGAAGATGTACGAAAAATATTCGTTTCGTATTTGATTATAAAGTTTTCTCGCGAGCTTTTGGATTTGCGTTGAAATTCAAGATTTTGGAAATATTTATGGAACCTTGACAGAATTAGCGTAAACTTTATTCTCGACGAAATGTAGTTGGAAGTGTATGCGAGTAATGAGTCCTGAGAGAAAGAGGAAGACAGTAGGGACGTGAGAAGGGGAAAAGATAAGCCAACGCACACGGATGGAATGTTTGTCTGCTGGCTGTTACAGAATGGGCTGGTCGTTCGCAACGGACACGTAATCTAAATGGCTAATGCATACAACTCCAAAATGCGATATGTGCCTCTAAAACCGAGCAGACCACTGCAAAATGAGATCGATTTATTTTCGAATGAAACTTCCAGAGTTTGCAGATTCGAATGAATAAAACTTTTGCGTAAAGTTTTTCTCTAGTGCGTTTCCATGTAATGATAACATTGAATTAATTGTAAGTTTACAATTGAGTTGATTAATTAATTTACTTATAAAATAAATTTATAAAATTTTTAGATTACAAAAAATTTAAATGTGTGACGTATTCGTTAATAAATTTGAGCTTAAAGAATTGATTCGATTAATTGTTTGTTGAAATATTTCTGATATTTTCAGAATCTACATATTCAAATGTAAAAAAATTTGCGTGTAAATTATTCCACAATATTTAATTTAAGAGTAATTTGATCGAGTGCGCTACTTTATCATTTCGTATGAAGGAAAAATAAATTTCAGTCCGTCCTGACGAAGGACAAAAATGAAGTTTGAGCGAATTTGGTCAATGCATTGGACAAAAAGAGCATCAAATCGAATCGGTCGTCAGATTTAATGAATGCAATGTCGGAATACGAAATCAGAGAGCGATGTGGACTTTTCTAATTGAGATTCATTCGTCGGATGTTCCGGCGAACTGATCTTACGCTACGGATTTTCGTACAGCTACGTACCGACATTGAATCCGCGCCGAAGGAACGGATAATGCTTATATCGTTAGAGGCAGCCCACATAAATACCAATTCAACTGAGAGGAACTTTAATTCGAACTACTTTGGAACTTTGCGATTGCCTCGTGCCACGCCTACGCTCACAGCGTACCATTAATTCCATCGTCTCTCGAAGACAATGAAGAATTTCACGAAAAAACTTTATACCGTTTCATTACTCGTTTGCGAAAAAGAGTAAAAAAATCAGACAGACGGAAAATGACAACTTTTGTCGAAAATTTTATTCAGAACACACCTAAAAATTAATAAAAAATAAATTCTCGTAATTAAAATAGTTAAATTTATGAAAATTATGAGAAACTTTTTATTTATAGTTTGAAAAATTATTTTTCAAGTGTATTTGAAAAATTGAGCGTATTCGGTGTGACTTCGAGTCGAAAGTATCGTCGAATTTTACAGAATATTTTGAGCCACTTATTCCATTTTTCTTTATCAGTTCGCACCGATACGTGGCACTCTTTTTTATTACGAAAAGATTAGCCGTGGATGAAACGCATTTTATTGAAGAAGAAACGGAGAGCGGCAGGATTTCGCATTGCAAGGTCGTAATCGCGAAAACATTACATAAAGTTTTGCTTTTTCCTAACCAACTAGCAACGAAGTGTAAAAATTGCACTCGTTGATTTTTCTTTGATTCCCTGTGTTTATACTCCGCGAATTTTCTTTCATGACTTTTGCAATACTTGAAAAATGTTCTCCGAGGATTTCGCACACCGGAAATCTTTACGCACGAAATTGTTTAAATTTCCGAAACGAAGTACCATATGGTCAAAAACAAGAAAAAAATTCCATGAAATAAAAATTTTATCGATCGAAAAATTTGGAGGTCAGATCCGTGACGAAAAAGATTTCAAGGGAATTCGAATGTTTTAATTACCAGACATGCGGGCAAGAACAGATCGACTGAAGGCAAGAAGTGCACGAATTATTCGGCATTTTAGTCACGGCTTCAACAGAATCCCGGTTCCGTTTCCGACGTTTCGACGCCCGATGCACGAGCGCCGGTATCGGCGGGAAGCGATTGCGTTTTCGAGGCTCCGGGCGAGACATCGCGCACGACTGGAGCGAACTTTACGAGATCGAGCAAAAAAAGTACACACCTGCGTTAAAAAAAAAGAAAAAAAAACGAAACGAAACTCGAAAAGAAACTCAACCGGTGAACATTTATTTTGTGTATCCACTTGCGTAATCTACGACTTGTCAAACGCGGCCCTGAATAGCGAAAAAAAAACCGGTCTCCTTATCGGTCACGCTTGGCAACCAGCTTTTCTGCAGTCGATGCAAAGCGTTTGGGAAATCGTACGCCAGAACAGGAAAATCTGATGAAAATGTTGATATTTATTATAACTATTGATAACTTTTGCGATATTGACAAAAAACGTTCGAGAAATCTTATATGAGAACAGAGAAATTAAATGGAAATTAATTTTAATTCTCCCTGACGTTTAATATTCTTAATAACATCATTTTAAAATTTGCTGTTTAAAAATTGCTGTTTATACTGGTGATATTTATAATAATTTGATAAATTTAAAAAAAGTAAAAATTACTTTTTCAACATTCTTGAAATTCAGTGTTTGTAAATTAATTTTCACTAATTTGTTTAATTTATTTGTTATGATTAATTTATTTTTTATTTTTGAAAATACTGAAGCGTATAATACGAGAAATGAAAATTTATTTGAAAAATATTATTTTCGCTAAATTATGAAGAGAGATTCTGCGAAACATAATCGGCAATTTTATAAAGATCGTGCATCGAAAACCTGTTCTTTCGTATGCAAGTGACGTTTGCGAGGCAGGCCATTGGCATTGACATCCTTTCTACTAGAAAGGACATTGCGCAAGATTTTTCTTTCGTATCTCATTCACAAGACGATCGCCTTTTTGTCAATATTTTTCGAAGCTAGCCGGCTTTAGTTCCTTTCAAGATTTTTCTTTCGTATCTCATTCAAGAGAGACGATCGCCTTTTTGTCAATATTTTTCGAAGCTTGCGGACTTTAGTTCGTTTCCTATTCTTCGACCGATCGATAAACATCGGGCCGGAAATCTCTGGAGAATATACACCAGCGATTATTAAACCTGAAATCGTGACGTGGAAAAAAATTGTCGTGCCGGTTAGAAAGGCTTTTGTCGAGTCATTTGAACTCCGTTGCTCTCAACGTGAGAATAATTGTACTTTGAGAATGTAAAATAATAAAAAGCTGTTTTGTAACAAGCCGTAAATTTTTTCCTGAAATAAAATAACGAAGGAGATCTTCTTGTAAAAGAATATTTTCCAGAGATGCGAACGCAGTAAACGAGTCATAAGAATATTGAGAACTCAACGAGCAGAGCTCCCCAATTGACACGATACGTTCACTCGATAACTCGCAAGTGTGTTTTTCCATTTGGCTAATGTGCAGCGATAAAAAACTCTTTAGCTCCGTTTGTGAAAAGCATCGCGCCCGTAATGTGAAAATAAACCTCTTTGAGGATTTAAACAGAAAACTAACAATAAAAAAACCCGTTTTCAAATTGAGAGAACATCTCTCGATACCGGATACATTTTTCTTTCCGTTGAAAAAAATTCTCACTCCGTTTTTCTTTAAAGCGATGCAGATTTCAAAATAAACGAGAAGTCATATTTTATTATCAATAACTATTAAAAAAATATTTAAAGTTTGCAAAAAATAATAAGGAAATGAATCTGCTTTACGTTCATTCAAAAACTCACAAGTGTGTTTTTCAATTTGTCTAATGTGCGATAAAAAACTCTTCAACATCGTTTGTGAGAGGCGTTGCGAGAGTAAATTGAAATTAATCCCCTTTGAGGATTCGAACTCGTAACTAACAATAAGAATTTTTTCCAAATAAAGGATCTTCCGATTTCGAATAATTTTTTTCGTTAGTTGGAAAAAATTGTTACTTCGTTTCGATACTTTGGAATGCAGATTTCAACTTGAAATTTCAAGGAATCGGATGCTATTTTAAACTTTTTAAAAAATCGCGAAATTTTCAAAAAAATTATTTTGCGAAGCGAATGGCGCTCTTTTTTCGCAGAATGTTTTTTTTTGCGCAATGCGCTTGTTTCCAGAATAACTCTTTGAGTAAGAAAAAGAATAGGAAAAGGAGTCCGCGAATCTCGCTTTTGTAATGTAAACAAGATTTGGCTTGTATTTTATTTCCTCAACCCGGCTCTTTAACATTTTTCTTTTTGTTCTCGTCCAACCGAGCGTAGGTGAAACTGGATTTTTGTGAAATCGCGCCAGAATGCACCGACGAAAGACAACGAGGCTCGTCTGACTCACCAACGCGACGATTATGGCCACCAATTATTACGAATGCAGACTAAAGTAATTAAGCGAGTTAAAAAAAAGATAATTCGCAACTCGACGTGTATTTTTCACGCAATAAGGTGCAAAATGAAAAAGAATCATTTTCCATTTAGCTACTGACAAATGTCTGCTTAGCAATTTGTCTACTTAAAAAAAGTGTTTGTATTCTATTAGAACAAATAATTGTTCGAGATTAAATATTTAGAAAATTTTTTTTTTTAATTTCTAGTTTAATGTTTATCAATATTTTGTAATTTGTCACACGAATCCATCAAAATTCATACATGGACTTGAAATTTTAATATCGTGTTCTGTTTCTTCACTTTGGTAAGCCGGTGAGTCATCGAATTCTGAATAAATAAAGAATTTTACGCGTTTAAAACATATTTATCGATGGTCTCTTTCTTCGAGTTCTTTGAAATTCAAACAAAGAAATATCAGAGCTACGATCTCAGGTTTTTGAGGACTCAGACGACCGAAAAAAAAGTAATTACGGAGTGTAATTAGCTAATGGTTTGTCTGATGAGTTTTCTTAATTACTCCAACTTTTACGACTTTCTTTGTGATTCGGGAGAAAGAGATTCTTGTCCAAATATTTATCCCAATTTCAAAAAAATCTAAAAAAACGGTTGCCAAGGAATTCGTCAAAAAATTTTGGAGGAAATATAAGACAGCGATAAATGTGGTGACGCGAGAATTGAGGAAGGTCGGATGACTAAAGTGAAAAAAAAGAGGAATTCACACTTCCGTCAGCAATTCTGAATTCGACGAATAGAATTTCCCGACGCGCGCGTCATCAATCGTCTACACTATCAGCACGGTCAATTTAGGACTTCGAAAAAGCGTAACAAAAAAAAATAGATTGTAGTTCGAAGCCACCGATTGCGACAGATTTTTTTTTTAACCACTTGCAATTGTATCGAGCATTGATTTGAACGACGCAGATTTTGCCTGCAATCGATTTATCGTTACTTGCACACGTGTATCAATTTTCGCAGAACTTTTTTTATCTTCCATCACTTCGCATATTGTTTTACTGAGGACTGAAAAATTTGCCCCGGAAATAGAAAATATTAACCTCGTAATGAATAAATTTTCATAATTCGTTGCATATTATTTAACGAATTTTGAATATTATTATACGATAATATTTGATGAAATAAGTTTGGACGTTACAAGAAAAATGTTGTCATCCAATTACTTCTGTGTTGGGATTAAGCGATGTTTATATTTTCATTTGACCGCTCCCTGACGATTTTAAGAAACGTATGTTTGCACAGCGTCGCGTTTAAAACTTACACGTCGGGCACGAAGATCGTTTGGATCCGTTGCATATTTGCAAAATGCGCTGCCATCAATTCCGGCTAGTCACACCTTTTATCAACTGCGAGTTTGAAACATTATCCTTCCTTTTTCTCGTCTCTTATTGTTTCGACTCGAACACTTGGACGCGAATACGAAGAAACGGGGAAAAAACCAAAACAAAACGAAAGAAAAAAAAAAGGTAAACGAAAAGTGACCGAAACGTAAGAGCGCGCGGTAGAGCCGACAGTTCGCGCAGACGTTCGACGTCGCACTGAACAAAACAAACCGCGATCGCGTGTATCGAGGCCTGTCAAGATCAAGTGAAAGGCCAAATTGGCCAGCGCCGCTTCCCGAACCACGAGCCCGATAATAACAACAGTAAAAGTGCCATGGCCAAAAATAAAGCTTGAGTTTTGTAGGAAAGAAAACAGAGAATTCGCGTCGTTTCGGAGACTAGCGTAGAAACGCCGTAAACCCGCGTTCCGGTCGAGAACAATCTCTACGACTGTCGTCGTTCATCGTCATAGAAACAACCGACCGTTCACGTGCGCGAGAACTCACGCCTCGGTCGAAAATTGGATCTCGATCGTGCGTTCATCCACTCGATTTGGAACATCGCAACGATTATTTCGCGATCACGTGACTCAGAATCAACGCCAAATTTACGCTCGCGATTCGGAGACGAACAAAATTATTGACTCACGATTACTTGAAATTATTGACTCGTGGAAAGTTTCAAATCGAATCGACTTTTTCCGAATCGTTTTCTTGACTCTTTAAAGAGACACGCGGAAGGCGATAAGCCGAATAGGGAAAACAAGTGCTGAGAGTTATATCTCTGGACTTTGACATTCATAAATTTCAGTTCGTGTGACTTTTTCAGGGTAGAAATATTTCTATAGCTGTTTAATATCTTTGCCATAAAGAAGGTGATAACAACATTTTTAACGAATATTTAAAAACAAACTCGCGTTAAGGAGTATCTTTTTAATATTTAAAAACATTTGATGCAACTGAAATCATATACTTTGAAAAACACCATCAGAGATATGTGAATTTCCAATAAATATAACAAGGTGCACCAGTTAAATAAAATTTTCTCAATAGCTGTTTGGTGAGTCACACTGTCTTGAAATAGAACTGTCAGATCGATCGAGATTTTCTTAATGATTCACCATATTCTCAAGATTTTCCTCAATAACTTATTGCTCCATCACAACGAAGTGTTGACAATTTACAATCTTTGGGACAATTTTATCCACAATCCGATATACAAAAAAAACCAAGTGCTAATTTAATTATCTAAATCAGACTTCTGGAAAATGAACAACCAAAATACTCATTTCACAGAAAAATCATTTTTCAAGATTAATAATTTGTGTTTTTTTGCTTTGTTTCGTCTCGACTGAAAATAATTTGTATTCTCTGTGTCGAACGGAGACAAGAATTCACATGAAAGTATTGTGACTTTACGTCATGCAAGACTGTCACAGTAATCTTCTCAAAGAGGGATAATAAGAGTCTTTGTGTCGCAAAAATAAAATTATGTACTGTTTAATTTAATGGATGTCTAATCCATAGAATCCTTGTCGACGAGAACACTTTTGCAAGTTTCATTCTCTCGACATTATTCTCACGAACTTGAATTTCACACGATGAAAGGTGACCAGATAAAAACAAGTCGCATGGAAATTGATGTATGGCCTTTTATGAAAGCAGACAGATAAGTTGATCCTGATAAGATTGCCTGATAACATCGAAGCAAACATTTAAGCTCTTTATGGGTTCCTCGAGCAATAAATGCCTTTTTTAACCAATATATGATTTTTTGGACACATTCCATATATTTGTTTGATTTGTGAGTTGTAATTCTTAAAAAACATGTGTGTTAACCAATAACGTGATAAGCTGTTTGAAATTGCACCAGAAATGTGATTGTATCAATGTTTGGTTAAGATAGTTACGAAATCCTAAATAATTCTGTACACTCAACAAGTCGTCGATTTGTAAAATAAAAAATACGTCGCAAGCAACGAATAAAGAATGTGAGGTTATGTTAAAATGAATTTCGAGCCAACTACAACAAAATTCACACATTGTCCAAGTACGATCTGTCACAATTGCAATTTCATGCACAACATACGAGCTGTCAAAATTTTAGCTCTGAAACGTAAAGTTCATAAACTGCATTGAAATTGCGTTGCATCCCGACTTTGGTCCAATGTATGAGTCAGAAGTAAAAAATCTCAGAATGAAGAAAAAATTATTTTTTCATATCAATAACTTCTTCTTAGGCTTCCCCATACCTTGTTATCACGTTGGGCAAATCGACCTTGACAGGTAGCCTCAACTTATGCATCTTTTACTCAAAAAAAAGGAAAAAAAATACGTACGCGCACTACTACCGCATATGCTGCGCAAAGGTTATGTATGACAAGTTCGTCAAATATGCTCTTTCACTCTCAGTGTAGATATGTCCACGTGTGCGTATATCTATACATATGCATACATACACTTGCGAGTAAAATTAATACGTAAAAAAATAGGTAAAATCGACGATGTGCTACGAAGCGTGCGAATTTAGGAAAATAAATGAAAAATTTAGAAGAAGTACAGATAGGGCGATATTTTTAATAATTACGAAAAAAAATATAATAAATAATGAACGCCGCGTACTCTCGGATCTGACCGATGCGCACCCTTTCAATTCACTCGGACCGCAAGAAACTATTCGAAGATCGAAAAGTCGTCTGCAACGAGTGTACGCAGCGATTTCGCAGCACTCTCACATACACACGTGCATATATAATTTTTCTCTTCTCTCATTAATTATTGTACTCTGATACGAGAGGTCCGCGAGTCTCGATAAAGCTCCCAGCCTTACTTTCGTGCAGAGAGGGAGAGAAATATCAAGAGAGTTAAGCACTGTTTGTTCATATTTTTTTTCTTTTTTTTCGATAAAGGAAACAACACAAAACTAACCAACTATATAACGATGCGAGCTTAATGCTTTAGTTTACATGGACTCGACGACGGGATGAATGGCGATTTTTCTTTCTCTCGAAGTTCAGAGCTTTTTACTGCTTTTGATTCTCTTTCGAAGTTTTGGTGCTTTTCTCTTTTTTTCACGAGTTTCTAGAGCTTTTCTTTCGACCGACGGCCGCGATGCTGCTCCGTTACCAACGTCCGATCTATGACGCAAACTCATAGCACAACACGTTCACGACGCCTTTGCGCGAATTATCGATGCATGTTTATGTATATATATATGATATATATGTTAATTTATAATATGTAATGACGTGTGTCGAGATGCTTTTCGACGGTTCCGCATACGCGCGCACTCCCGCCGTGATTCGGTGCCACTCGTAACGCGTCCGGGCTTAGCCTCTACATGCCGTTTTAACAACGATATCGCACTCTTTATTGATTCTATTACGTCATGCGGATCATGAGAGATCACGATCTATCTGTACCAAGATCTCACACTTTTTTTATTCGTATACGAGGGCATTGCGATCCGGTGAGGAAACTAGGACGGCGGGGGTTGTTGAAGGCACTTTTTGATCGAAACGCTATGAAGTTCGTACGAGCATGTCATGGCAGTGCAGCCAACTTTGAAAACGCGAAACGCAATAGCGTGAACGTCGCAAGAACCTCTGTGAACGTACTTTTTTGTGAGTAGAAAATTCAATCGATAATTGATCGTTCGTTGATCACAATCATTTAATTAATCAATGCATGTACAAGAAGTATATGCATAACCTTCAAATTTCGATTCTATTCGTCGCAAAAGAGCCTTTTTTGGACAACAACGAGTAATGAAACTTTCAATTGCTTTTTCATGTCGGTAAGGTAGCAACTTTTTATTTCTTAAGAAGGTAAGTGATTGGAAATGTACTTAGAAATGAGTAATTCAAATTCTGTTGACTACTAACAATAAGATATCAATTTTACATGTAAAATTTACTTTGTATGAAACAAGCATAAAAAGGACATAAATTTAATATTTTGGAGTGAATGTAAAACTTTTTACCGCAGTTGTGACATTTGGCAAAGATCAAAAATACGAAAAGATTTTTGTGCCAAAATAATACAATCTCACCCCTAATTTTTGGAGCAGAAAATGCTCGATTTCGAGAAATTGTATTCCTTTAGCTGCTGAAGAAAAGGAAAAATCATTTCTGGCAGAGGTCCATGTAACGCACACGAAACGATTGACCTAAATAGAAAGTATACTGTGACATTTGCTATCTAGCTGAAATTACGACTGGAATTCTCCAGAGAGATGTCACACGCTCGAAATCTTCCGAGATAATCTACAATTCTTATTGCAGCGGTGATTTTTGTGAATCTAGGAAAATGTCATGATAATGATAAAAAATAATGAAACATGCCATAAATGATTGATAATAATAATTTTAATACGCAATACATACAATATTCAGTAAGACATTTGGAATATTACATTTTTTTATAATTATATCTTGCTAGAAATATGAGTATAATGAAATTTTTTTTAAATTGTACGATGAAGTTCTTGGATTTTTTGCTCACCTTAGCAATGCCTTCCGCCAACAATAATCCGTCTCGATAACGAGTAGCTGTAATTTCATCATATACGTGGACGTGACCCAGGTCATAGAAAAAAGCTTCGAGTTGAGGCGGTACCAAGATTGATACCAAGTCGGATAATATTTGTCCTCCTTTGTAAAGTGAGCCTCGGAAGAGCTTAATCGCGGCAGAGACCTGAGCGAGAAAATTTCACTCCACGATTACAAAGAGCGTGTCGCACAATATTACGTGAAGCTGCGTCCGCGAAACCGACCTAATGCCCCATTTAATTATTGATTAATAATTTTTTATAAACGACGAGGTCATCCGGCAAAATCTCAAGGAGGAAAAATGCGTTCTCAAAAAGTAAGATTCGGAAAACTTGAAGACGACGTCAGACCCTTTAAAAAGGGTCCATGCGGAATTTCCAATTGTGAGGTTATGTTGCTCGCGAAATCCGCCAGATTGTCTCGCTCTACAAGACTAGTAGATAAAGATACTCAGGTATCTTCTTAACCTATATACGTACAATAATTACGAGAAAATTACATACAAGAATTACGAAAACGTCGCGCACTCGCTCATCGACGATTAATATTTGGATTAATTGGAATTTAAAAAATAACCGTCAATCGGAGTTATATTTTCTGTCATATAATACGTTTTATGTACAATTAATCGCAGAAGTTTGATTTTGAGATTATTGTGAACGAAATGAAAGAACTTGCGAGTCGTTCGAGCGCGAGACCGTGAATCCCGGGGGGGCAGTGAAGAAGCCGCTTCCGCGGAATCTCGCAACTGAATTGAATCGGGCGATCGAGGTTAGGAGGGTGGTACAGAAGGGTAGAGGGAAGCGCGAATGAAGAGAAAAACGTCACGAGCGTTCCGGGAGGACAAAAGGGTAAAAGCGCAAGCGCACCATCATGGATCGAGCCCCCTCGTGCGTGTTTATCCAGTCGAACACGAAGAATTTACCGTCTGTGAGATACGACGATCGCCCAGTCACGTGACGTCATATAACTCCATCTTTTCATTCACGAATCGCCCACGCATCGACGGAGGGACGATACCGGAATACTAGGCATTCGTTCCGCATTATCGGTGCTATTTCGATCACCGTGTCACATCGTCCTTCCGGCCCTCAAATTATTTCACCAAATTTCACCCTCGTTGACTGATTTCAAG
Organism: Cremastinae sp. B BG-2022a; assembly: GCA_030522605.1. Classification (NCBI taxonomy): domain Eukaryota; kingdom Metazoa; phylum Arthropoda; class Insecta; order Hymenoptera; family Ichneumonidae; species Cremastinae sp. B BG-2022a. The sequence goes on along the minus strand of JAPYYX010000658.1, from coordinate 8,701 downwards.
GTTGCTATATTGACCAAAATAATAGCTCTTCAATTTCTGAACTTCGGAAAATTTATTTATAGAAAAAATGGCGTAACTAAAATATGGTTCTATTTATTTGCGTTGACCGATGACGGATGGCAAGGATATTTCATCCTTCCGAGTAATAACTCTTTACTTCTTGAACCCCAGAAAATTTATTTTAGGAAATATACGATGTATTTCATATTTATAGTTCGTTGGGTTAACTGATAACGAATGACAAACTATTTTATATTGTTACCAAGAATGACTCTTCAATTTTTGGGTCAGCAAACAATTTATGAAGTAGAAATAATTTCAGTGTATGCTAAATTCGAGTGAAAGGACACTCTTTTCATTTACCAAAAAATAAACATTGAAACTTCGGACTGTAGAAATTAGTGCGATAAAAACTCAATTCTTTAATTATAATTTTTAGTAAAATTTTAAATAAATAAAATATAATCAGTTGATATAAGACTTTTATGTTTCATATAAATATAATTTATACATGATAATTAAAATAATTATAATTGATAATTTACAAATTCGAACCAACTGCTATGAGGACAAGAAATAATTAATATTTTATCACCGGTAATGCTGGCCAGATTTTTTAAAATTAATTAACTTTAAGGGACCAGAAATATGCAAAGAAAAAATTGAACGAGCGAAAATGTAAAAGGAAATAATTTTTTTATTATTATTTCTACTGTAATTTTAAACAAACAATAATCGATTTATGTCAAATTAAAATGTTTCCTTCCGTACAAGTTCTATTGAAATGTACAACATAATTAAAATAATTATACTTGACCGTTAACAAATTCGAACAAGTTGTTACAAGGACAAGAAATAATTAGTAGATTTGGTCGCTGATATTAGCGACCGTGTGCTCTGGCACGCTTTTAATTAACGAACGTTTAGCCACCGGGAACGCAAGGAAATTGGGCGTGAAGCGAGAACGCGATCCGCAACTCGCGGCCATCTATCTTCCCCCCGTTTCCTCTTCTTTTTACCAAAAGCTTCGAAATCCGGTCGCTCAGCGACGAAGCGACGCCATGGCATTGATTCGACTCGAGCACGTCCACCTTGAGAGCGATGTTTATTTACAGCTGGCATGCGAGGAAAAAATAGACCAAAACTTTCAAAAATACGTCGTGTATATGAACTAACTACCGACAGCGACTAAAATAATGAAAAAGAAAATTCAAATACCAAATAATTATTTAAAAAACGGTAAAAAATACAATTCAAAAATGTTTCATAAAAAAAATTTAAAAAATGTTGATTCTTATCAAATAAAAAAAAAATTGTTTATACGATGATGGAAAAATCTTGAATTTACTCGAAGGAAATGTTGTCCGCAGGAATTTTGTTGATGAACTTTCATTTCTTCTTCGCTATCTTCCGGCTTTCTCTCTCCCTTTTTCTCGCATCAAGCAATCGACGCCTCTGTGTTCTCCGTGGTCTCCGTCGAGTCAAAGCGGCGAAAAAACAAAAGTCGGGTGGGAGTTCCGAAGCTCTAATTTTAGTCCGTTGCGTGTCTCGAGCGGATCGGAGACTGTTACAACTGTGCCGTCGTGTGATTAACTCGTCGAGAACAACAGCCGCGATCGCAAAAAAGTTGTTCGTTCGCCGCGAAGAAATGTCATCCCGAGAGGGTTGAGGAGTAATTAAATCCTCGTCTCATAATCATAATAACGATCGCTCGGATAATCGGCTCAACGAGCAAAGCGCTTTTTTTCCCGAACGTGACGCTATTTCGAGAAAAAAAAATGCTAACCAGGTCGGCCTTGAGCGAGTTTCATCGATCGGTGCACCGGGCGATCTCGACGCGAGCCTTCGCCGATGAATTCCAGAATCTCAGTAAGAATTCCGAGCGACTCGGAATGGTGAGAATTCTCATGGAAGTCGATGAGGTGAAAAAACTCCGCATCAGCGAGTCCTTCGCGGAAAAAAACGACAAGGAGGCGACCAGGATTTACGAGAAGTATCGAAGTATTCAAAAAGATGGCGGAGAACGAGTCATTCTCCTCAGAGTGAGTTTCCTGACGAAGGCGCTCTTCTCCGCGATTCCGAAGACTCTTCTGTTCAAGGAAATCATCCTCGAACGGGCCGAGTGTTGGTTCTCGCTCGGAGCTTTCGAGAGATGTATGAAAGACTGCGATTACCTCGCGAGCGTACTCGAGGACCGAAATATCAACCCGGAGAAAGATAAGTCCCCAAAAATCGAAGAAATAAAAATAAAAGGCATCGAGCTCAGATCCAAATGTTCAGAAGCTCTGAAACGCTTCAAAAAGTCAAAGTCCACTAAGAGAGCGAAAAACTCTGAAAAACCGATCGGAAAATCGGTAGAGATCGATGGAAGGGCGAATAAAAAGTTATTGAGCTGCAGCGACTCCGTGGTCGCGAATTTCGACGAGAAGCGAGGCAGACATCTTGTCGCGACGAGGAACATAAAAGCCGGTAGTGTCGTCATGATCGACAGACCATTCTCCTTCAGCACCGACGTCCGAGCTCTCGGTACTAACTGTCTGCACTGTCATGTCTCTTTGAATGACGAGGACAACATAAGAGTTCCCTGCAACAATTGTCAAACGGTCGCTTACTGCTCGAACGAGTGTCGGCGAGTTTCTTGGCTCAGATATCACAGATTCGAGTGCGAAGTTCTTGATTATTTTTACGAAGACGTTGACGTCGCCAGGGAACAGAGATCCCATCTTTTGCTCGCGTGGAGAACGACGATCGAGAGCGCGATAGACAAAAATACGACGGAGAAAAACTCGACGGACGAGAATGCGATCGGTATTAGGAAAAATTTTCTCGATCTTCAAGAATCTCTGAGTAACGAGGTAAAAGGAGAGAGAAGAAAAAACCTGGAGATCGATCCGTACGATCCTCTGGACTACCGAACAGTTTTTGCTCTCGAGACTCACTGCTCGGACGCTGCGAGCGTTGCAAATTTCTCACGATCCTTGAAAGCTATTTTTCTCGCAAAATGCTTGGATCTCGTGATTGCAAAAAATCGATCGATTTCAGGGCTGAGCGTCAGGGAACTGGAGCTCGTCGCTGTCGGGTTGCTTCGACACTTGCAAGCCGTCGATTGCAACGCTTACGAGATCGTGGAAAACGCAAGGAACGAGACGACGAAGATCTGGGAGCCCAGAAATATCGGTGGCGCTATTTATACGAGCGTGAGCCTCGTTAATCACGCTTGTTATCCTAACGTCGTGAGACACTCTTATCCCGGGGGTGAGTTTCGTTATCTGCATTCAATTCTTTCTTGAAATAAATGAGAGAATAAATTCAAGAAAATTGAAGCTACAATTTTTTAAAAATAATTCCAAAAGAAAAATTTTTCTTTTAAATTATTTAATAAAAGCATAAATAAGTTAAATATTAATTTTATTCTCATAAATAAATTATTTCTTTTTTCAGGAAACGTTGTCGTTCGAGCTATACGTTCGATATCGAAAGGCTCAGAAATTTTGGACTGCTACGGTCCGCATTTCGTCAGCGACTCTAGAGCTTCGAGACGAAGAGTTCTCCAAGAGAAATATCATTTCGACTGCACGTGCGATGCTTGCTCGAGTGATTATTGTTTGCCGAACGAGAGCGCGATTATTTTTAAATGTTCGCATTGCGGCGCTCCCGTGAACGAGGAATCGAAAAAGTGTCGACGTTGCGAAAAATCGACCGACGTGAAAAAGCTTGAAGCTCAATTCACGAAATCGTCGAGAAAACGGTCGATCGCCGTCACGAAAATGTATGAAGGAAATTACGCGGAAGCACTGCCGATCCTTATCGAGCACGCGATTCTCATTGAGAAAATTCTTGCGGAACCGAGTCTCGAGGCTACCAAAACTCAACAATCGATCATTCAGTGTTACAACAGTTTTTCGTCAACTTGTCCTTCCGTCTATTGACTTTTATCAATTTTTCATCGAGCTCACAGAGTACAAAAAAAAATTGCAAATTTTCAAATCAAATACACTTTGTGACCTAACAAAATTTCTTCTTTTTCATTTTTGTAATTGATTAATTATTTTTTGTTGAAAATAAAAGCATTTAAATTTATACGTTTCGGGTTTTTTTTAGTCACATTAAACTCGTTTTACTTTTCAGCGTGATTTTATTGTCATTAAAGTGCAAGTAGATATCCGATTATCACAACGAGCCTTAACGATTACATTAACAACTAGTACGTTCTATTTTCGGCTTGATATTATTTGAGATCATTTTTTCTCGAGTCTCATTTGACTCTTTTTCGAAATTTTCGTCGATTTTTTAATCGTTTTCGGTCTTATAATTTACGTATATGCACGACTAATCATCGACAATTCTGATACCGATCAATTACCACAAACGTACAATATACTTTTTAACGGATAAACACACTTTAGACACGAACAGTTTGTTTTTTAACTCTTTATAGTGTATATTCTTACAGGCTATATATATCTTTTTTGTATATTTCCTCCGAAGACTACATTATGAACAAGCACGTGGATGATATTTTTTGCGCAACTTTCTCATATTTTTATCTTTCTTCATTTTTGTTTTCTTCGTAAAATAATATCTCCCAGCTCGTCAAATTGTACTTGTAATATAAGTTTACACGCGGTATTCGTGAAAAATTGACAACCACATCACTCTTTTGGATTGTTTTTAATATTTCGCGCCAGACAAAAATTGCGTGGCAATCCTTTCGATTTTGATCCGGATTTTGTATTCACATTTCGGAATCAACCATCAACGATTTATCTAATATGAAAAGAATTATTCGATCGTTCAACGACAGTGTTCAAATAAATGTCAGCTCGGAGCAAATGTTTTCTCATGGAGCATCGTTTAAAAAAATTTCAAAAATAAATTAACTATGGCTCGTTTCACTCTGCGTCGTTACTTAAAATTAACGATATCGGTTAGACGAATTTTCACGTTTCTCTTCAAGAGTGTACTCTCGTTCGTTTTGCACAGTGCGCTTTGTAGAATTTTATCAAATCTTTTTGATACAAGAGCTTGTAAAAAAATCTTGATACTTTTCAATAGCTGTATACAAATAATCGTAAAAAATCGGTGACTGAGCTCGAGAGATTTTGAAAGACAAACTATTCGCGATTATAGTTTATAATTTATAAACTTTTCCATTTTTCGATGAGAGAAAACGCGAGACGAGGATCGAATATCCATTTATCAATATGAAAATATTTCGATTATTTCTTCCCTCGCAAAATTTTTATCATAAAAAATCCTCAAAAATCGCACGAATAATGCAAACGTGTTCACTTTTCATTGAAAATTTTAAAAAACTTATATCGATGTTTCGAAAATAATGTAAATTAGAGAAAACTTACGAAAAATAGAGTTTTCGGATTTTTTTCAAGAATTTTCGATTTTTTTTCCATTCAACTAAAACGCTTGTGATCTCGTTTCCTAACCTTCGAGTTGTACAATTGAAAAAATCCGTTTTAATCATCGGTAAGGCGTTATTCGCTTAACAGTAGGTATACTTTGTATACAACATAGAATTTTTCTCTGTGCAGCATGCAAACGTCAAATACCAACAATCCGAAAAAATCTTCTTTTTTTTTCCTCAACAAGTCGATTTTACAAATACTTTACTATCATTCTAGTTTCTCGTTCTATCGTACAGTTCTCCTCATTCGTTTCAAGTAATCGATTACTTCTTCTTTTTTTTATCGAACTTTCCACGCAATCCTGATATTTCGTGAAAACACACAGGGGCGACACTTAACGCTGGATACGATTTTTTAATCCTATTTTCTTAATACCTGTGTTTGTCTTAAATTCTTGCTTTGGAAAAATGAACTATTCTGTACACTTAGCAAATAGGATCAGAATGAGAGCGTAGAAATTTTTTGTTTCCTGATCGAGGATATGAGACCGATTTTTTAAACATTTTATCGACGTTTCGATACTTTTTTCGTTTTTTTTTATCATCAGTTTTTGAACAAAAGTGGCGATTCCATATACAATTTAGCAAAGATGAGAGCGTAAATAATTTTGTTTTTATTCGATCAAGGATATGAGTGCGAATTATCCTAAAATTGTGATCGATTCCATGACAGTTTTTTTCGAAATATTTTTTAACTTAATCGAGATTCTTGACTCACCGGTTTATTTCGTATTTTCGAGTGCATTGTCCCATGGCGAATTTGAATACAAACACTCAAATTGATCGGTGATTATTCTCTGTTTGGCGTCACTTTATCGTCGATCGGTCAAACTTTTTCCACCGTGCTCTTCGGATTCGTCTCCGTTGGTCTGCCAGCTTTGGGAGCGTTTTGTTCTTGACTCTCAGCTCCTTCTCTCTTCTCCCTTTCCCTGTCCCTCGCGGCCTTCCGTTCCCTCAACATCTCTATTCTTCTCGCTCGATGAAGACTTCCCGAGGGAAATGTCGAATCCTCCAACGCTGCTGCTGCCGCGGCCGTCGCGCCTCGTTCTACCGCACTCTGACGAATCTGTGAAAGGGAATTAAGACAAATAATTTACAAATATTTATAGATATTAGAATACTTTCTTATTTTAAAAATGTTTTTAAATGAAAAGTTTTAGTTTTTTAATTCATTTGCTGATTTAATCTTGGTTTTAGCCATTTTTATTCTGATTATGATTTTTTTGTTAAAAATGATTGTGTTTAATGTTTAATATTTCGTTTATTATAAGTTTAATAAGGAAAGATTAATTTTTAATTTGATACTTTTAGTATGAAACTGGCTGTAGAAGTTTTGGCATTCGGACTTTGAGCTGACGACGTGCTCCCCGGAGTACTGAAGTAACCACCGAGCTTTGGTTTTATGTGCCTGTTGTGCATTTCCATATGAACGATCTTCATGAATTCTATCTGGGCAGCCAGTTTTTGGATTTCCTCCTTCACAAAAAAACGAATAAATCAGCCGATAATTTTTTTGTCAATTTTTAATTTAAGTCAAATTGATTAATAAATAAAATGAAAATTATTACGAAAAGAAATTTTTTTTATTATTTTTAAATTGAAGTAATACCTTGAGTTCTTCATTTTCTTGGTAAAGGTCTGTTGTTTCCTCCGCAACGAGACCTCGAATTCCATTTAATGAAAAACTCGCTGTAATGCCTCGTGCTCGCGCTCGGCTATCCCATTGATCGCCGTGTCCTCGTAGGACTCGTAAAACCTTAAATAATAAAAAAAGTACTTTTGTGAAATGACTGGCTCGACAACTTCGTGGAATTTGAAAAAAAAATTTTTACACACTTGTAATATTTTCATAAATGAATTCAACTCACTTTGGGACCAAAAACAAGAAATACAGTGACGGACGTCGACAATTGTGTGCGTAGGAATCCAAGGGAATATTTCATGTCTGGTCCGGCATGAGGAAATATGAAAAGACTGAAAATAAAAAAATCTAATTAATTCGCAGTTTTAAAAAAAAATAATATAAATACAAGAAATATATTTACTGAATCGCGATCATCGTAGTATTGACAGCTGCGATATTATAAATCGCGTAACTTATGAGACGAGCCTCATTGAACAGACTTTCGGCGTTTCTCACATTGTAACAGACGCGAATCCCCCAGGCGAGGAAAAGAATTTCACCTACGATGAAAAACATTATTAAAATAAACAAAATTAAAAACACCATAAAAAATTTATTTTCAATAATTTAAAGTTATTAAAAATGAAAGTTTAATAAAAATATTCGTACCGATCGCGAGACTGTGATCCCACCAATTGTAAGAGCACTGATAAAACTCAAGTCCCTGGCTATCCGCGATGACTTTTGCATGTGGTGGCGCGCTCAAAGTCCAAGTACCAAGATAAATTAACATTACCAATAAAATCGGCACCATCCACTGGAGCAACTGCTTATCGGTCAATTTTACTTTGTGAGCACTTTTGACACGATACGTCAACGAAACTCTGTAAATATTACAATTGTTAGTTAAAATTAATGTCATTTTTTATTAACAATTAATGATTTTTCGATTTTTGGTATTTTGTTTATATTTTATATCCTATCGATCACCTCCAAGTTTTCATGAGTAGAGCAGTGTACGAAATGCAGAAACCGAAGTGTCTGGTCCATTTGGTAGCAACGCAAGAATAAACGTCCAAAACGGGAAATATCGCAGCCATCTGAAAAAAAATTATTTCGTTATTTCATTTGAGTAAAATACGATACTCTTTACTCTCAATGTTTCAAATAAAATATAGTTCTCTTGAACTAAATATTTGACTAACCTCCAAATACATTATAGCACAGCCAAGTAAAGTTATCGATAGAAAAATTGGAGAAGCGACTTTGAAGACCTTGAGCTTCCGGTGCTGGTACACGTAACCGACGAGGAGCACCGTGCCACAGGCGCAAAAAACGGACACTGATAGCAACGTGATCCTTTAATAAAAACATTTAAATAACATTAATGAATAATTAATCAAATGTTTTTTTAAGCAGTTGTGGGAGTTTAAATGATATTCGTCAAATAAACAAAAATTTCAAATTATTTTTTTAACCCTCAATCCGTGAACCGGAGTCGTTTTCGTCCAGGCCAAAATTTCATTTTCGAACAGTGGACGAGAACTAAAAAAAAGTATTGTAACGGAACATGGGACGAGAAAATTAAATTTTCCATCCTACGCCTTTGCGAAGTACCAGCCTCTGATATTAGGCGAGAATCCATTCCCTCACCT
>JAPYYX010000657.1:0-45710 GCA_030522605.1 Cremastinae sp. B BG-2022a | reverse complement strand
TTAAGCGGTCACCCATCCAAGTATTGGCCGCGCCTAATGCAGCTCAACTTGTGGGACCGCCGAAACTCCACATCGACCACGGGCCTACGACTGTCGGTTGAATCTTTTGTTTATTAATCACAATTAAAGGAAAGAAACAAAATTTTCAGCTGAAATACAACGTTCCTGAGAAAAAAAAATTTTCTTAGCGGTCAAAATATAGGGCACCTGTCCAAAAAGTACGAAAACATTTTTTTCATAATTTGTTAAGTTATTATTAGCTTTGATTACCAATTTCATTACCAAAGAAAATGTTCTTTTTGGATCTACTATATTATTTGATTTTTAGCTTTAATTTTTGTTTAAATGTGTTTTCAAATCACCAAACACAATGTTCTTAGCAAAAAAGACTATTTGACTTTAAACTTTATCAAATTTTGAAATATTGAAAATTTTAACCAAATTTTTGGGATACCCCCTACATATTTTTTGAATTTTCTAATTTTCAAAACTTTTGAAAATTCTTATTTTAAAACAAAGAATAAAAGAATGCTTGTAAAACGTCATTCACCCGAATTTCGACGAATTTTCCGATGTTCACGAGAAATCGAGTCGTCTATTTCGGTGCATGGAGACACGAACAGGTGAGGGGATATTTCTCGTAGGAGAAGAAAGAGAGGGAGAGAGGAAAGGAGAGATGAGAAGTCCCATAGCAGAAAACGGTGTGTGTACGTGTCGAACCCCCGTGGAGCCTCGCCACCATCTCGCACGGCTATTCCATCGGAGATCGCCGTCAGATCGAGCCTTGATTAAAATCCGCGAAGCTCCGATATACGAACCACCAAAGTTTATCCCCATCTTTTCGTCTATATATTTATAAAAGGTGTATACGTATATATTCCCCAACGCTGCTCCTCCAGTCTCTTCCATCGATCTCTCTTCCTCCTCATTCCGTTTGTCTCTTTCCTCCCGACATAAATTTCTCCTTCTCGCGCCTCTTTCTTCCACTTCGCTATACCCGCTTCATCGAATCCACCATAAATACCCACGGTATATATCGCCGATCCTCTATAAACCTGGGCTATATGCTTCTCTGAATACACGCACCTGGGATACAGTGGATCTCAGGCAATCATTTTCAATATTATTCAATTCATTCACAGTTAAATTACTTCACCGGATTCATTATGCTAATTTTTCTAAAGTCTGAATATATTTTGTACAAATTGAAGTTATTTTTTTGAAACGTCTTCATGTATTGTCTGATTCGCATAAATGAAGCGAGAAAATGAGTTTTTGTAGATATTTTTTTAAATAATAAAAAAGGTTTTGAGAGCTACTGCTGTATTGCAAATCTAAGTTCTGGACAGTCGAAGAGATGCAAGGAGCTTGGTAAAGACCAGGATTCGTTTTCGATGTGGTAGGTGTGTGTGCATGTATATAAGGTGAGTTCAATTAGGGCTGAGTCAAAGAGTTATTTATAGGCTGTTAAACGCACGAGTTAGACCCCCTGCGAGTCGAGTATATTTTTTCTACCTGAGATAGTGCCGAGATACGAATCAAGAGAGAAAAACGTGCCAAGCGATTTTTAATCGGTATCGATAATAATTATAACTCTCGCCGAGCATCTCTCGATTCACCGTGAAATTAATGGAACAGGTAGAACTAATCTCCATATTACGGTACGTAAACTAATATATAATTTCCGCGCACGGTTAAATGATTTACCACGAAATTGTCTTGCATCGGAATTTGATTATTATTTGATTTTGGTTTCAAAATTATATAAAATTTTGACGTTTTGTGATTTTTTATTCCTTTTATTTTTAGGCTTAAAAAACCGCATTATTAAATTATTATAAATTAATGCTATTGAAGGATTATTTAATTTTTTTTCGTAATGAAAATGCAATACATAAATCATAAAATTGGTCAAATTTTTTATTCACGTTCATTCATTGCTAAAAAGGATTTAATTTGATTTTCAAAAAACTTATTAATAAAAAAAATGAATGCAATGGTTTTCATATTTATAACATTCTGCAACGTTTAATAAATTTTACGCGTTTTAAAATAATTTTTTTGATCCTTAATTGCAAAAATATAAACGAAAGACAAATTTTGGCTCAAGCTTTGAAGATATTTCGAAGCTCGTCAATTTCCTCTCAACATCAGGAGTAGACTGACGAGCAAACATCATAATTCGCATTGTTCTTCTTGTACTTCTCCACCCTTGTCTCTCACTCGCTTTATTTTTCAACGCGATTGAAAATAACGAAATGCAAACACGCGAATGCGAATGCCTGTCTGAGAGGGTCGTATCTCGGAAGATGAAAAAAGCGAGAGAGAAAGAGAGAGAGAGAGGAAAGGGAAAAACGCTCCGTATGGAGGAATTGAAAGGGTGATCGTGTACTTTTAATGCTTCAATGCTTTTCCGTGAAATACACGGTATTATCGTTAACAATGACTAAGCAATCTCGGAGTTTTAGTTTCGTGGAGAAAAACATTCTTCCACCATACGGTTATTTTAAGGTATTCCTATCATGAATTGAAATATTTCATACACGAGAGAAAATTTTGTCTCAGCAGAAAAGAAACATCTTTTAAAATATTGAACAAAAGATTTCTTATAAAAGATTTAAAAGCAAATTTGAAAAAAAATATTTGCACAAGAGGCAAAATGGGCTTAAAGATTTGACATTATAGCTAATTAAAAAGATTTCACATGAAATCAAATGTCAAGATAAAGATTTTAAAAAATTCTTGAAAGATTTGTGTATCATGTTTCGATTCCTGAAGAAAAAAATTACACACTTTGATATTATTTAGCAATTTTTTATGCAGCTGCACGCAGATGCGATTGAAAAACAGACAGTCGGATATTAATGTGCAATGACGAGAAGAATGGGCTAGACGTGCAGATGTGTTGGTTCGCTAAAGCGTATACGATATCTCGTCGTGTTTACTTAGGCAATCACGACGAATGAAAAATCCGAATCACTGGTCTTCTTGGGTGAGCCAAGAGAAAGAAGAAAAGTAAGAATGACGAGAGACGAGGAAAAAAGGTATATAGGAAGGATGGGAAAGAGAGGGGAAGAGAGAGCAGGAGGGTTTATTCCTGGCGACGTCTACGGGCAGCATCATCAGGCAAAGGCTTGTAATTTTGATCATTTGACCGCTTGCACGATTTATCCTGAAACAAAGAGAAAAAATATAGACGGACGGCCATTCGAGAACGTTTGCAGTTTATGTCCGGCTCATACGCAACTTTATCCGTAACTTTTTAGATTAAAAGGCCGCGATTGACCACACACAGGATCGAAAAAATATGGACGCACGTTGAAGAGGCTCGCGAAGGACAGCAATTTTTTTCTCGATTTTTTTTGCGATAAAAGATTTTGACGATATCGTCGGAAAATCGCGAATACTTCGGAATTTTATTCGAATAATATTTGATTTTCGAGCCAAAAGCACTCCCAGGCGAGTTGAGCTCCTGCCGGACCGCGCGCTGTCAAGTGACTGTGAGTAAAAGCAGCGTGCGACAGGGCGACACTAAAAGTAGATGAGTAAAAAGCGCGAGAGCGAAGACGCTGAGGAAGAGAAGGAGAGAGGGGATCGGGAGAGCGACGAGTAGGTGAGACACGTCGTTTAACACTCGACGGAGAATTCGCATGGATGGTTTCGGTTTCACCGATCCCGCTTATTTATGCCCCTCTGACGTTTACGGACGTTCCACGATCGATCGAGGCACGTGTGCATCGCATTTACTCCCAAGCATTGCGATTCGGGTCATCAGTGAGACGAATATCAGATACTTCGTCTCGACACCGTTGCATTGTACAGATTGACCGAGCCTGCCTCTGGCTCACCGAGAGACATTCCAATTACATGAAAAATTAGGCTGATTAAGTTTTACAACTTATATTCTCGAAACTACGCAGGTCGAATCCTTGAGTGTTCTTTTATTCTCGATCATTTTCTATTTTTGAGTTTTAGTATTCTAAAGAGGGATAAAAAATTTGAAGATTTCATTTGGAATGGTTTTTGTTTTACAATACTCGTTAATTAATTTGGAGTCATTCATAAATATTCGTGACTATATTAATATAAATTCGTATTTTCGTTAGTTTTGTACAGCATCGATCGTTTATCATTTTGGAATTTTTATATTTGAAAACATAGAATGAGAAATTTTGTCGATTCACGTTCGACGTACATCACTTTCGTCAATAAAAATGATTGACAGTCATCATAAAGGAATATACTCATTAAATACACTTAAAATACTCAAAAAATTCAAGAAATATAAATTTATATTTTGGGTAGCTTTATGGTCTAATAATAAAAATAATTTATTATAAAAAAATTCGAGGTTTTGAAGATAAATAGAAAAACCTTATGGTCAAATGATAAAAATAATTTATTATTAAAAAATTCGAGATTTTGGAGATAAATAGAAATCAAGCCATTTGGCACAGACCGTTTTCACTTCCAATTTACCATTTCACATTCAAAATTTTTTCATTCGCTGAACACTCAAAACCATTTCCAGAAAATTTTCGAAATACAAGAATATTTTCTTTTATTCTCTCTCGACCCTTTATTATTCCAAATTTCGAGTACCTGGAGAGAGAATGAATCGAAAGAATGATTGAAAAGTTCGCTGATCGAATGTATAGCATCCGCGAGAAGGAGGAGGTGGGGGAGGAGGAGGAGGCAAGAAGGAAAAAGGAGAAAAGAGGGAGGCGACAGGAAATCCTTCGAGAACTCTCAAGAGGTCTGGCCTGTCAAGGACATACCTACTGGTGGTGGCCGTTCTCACTGGCTGGACCGAGCTCTTCGACGAGAGGGCGTCTCGCGGTTCTCTCGTTGGCGCCGACGAGAAAAGGGACGACGAGGTACGAAAAACGAAGAAAAAGAGACGGACGAGAAAAAATATCTCGAAGATGAAGAAAGACAGTGTAAGAGCGAGAAAGAAATGAAGAGAGAGGGAAAGAAAGAGGAAAGAAGGAAGAGCAAGAAACAAGATTGAGGAAGAAACAAAGAGAGACAGCTATAGATAGAAAGAGAGAGAGAGAAAAAGGGCAAGAACGAAGTAAGAAATAAACAGAAAGAGTGAGAAAGAAAAAAAGTGAGACAGAAATAAGGGATTCAAGAAGAAAAAAAAAACGAGTATCAAGTCGGCGCAGCAAGTTTCAAGGCACACGTTGAAGGGACTATCGCGGTAGATAATTCAATGCGTATCTCGGTAGCCGGTGGCCCATCCTTATAATATACTCGAGCTCGATACAACGGCAACAACGTCGGCCATCACAAAGACAAACCGGACGCGGACCCACCCACACACGCGGGATACAGCGATGCAATGAATTTTTGCGTACACGCTCAGGAATATTGCTCTCGCGCCAACGAACGAGAAAAGGGCACGACTCGCAAGATTCGCTCGAGCTCGATGTACCGAGTTCACGCCCTTTTAAATTTCAGCGGATTCTTAATACAGAAGTTCAGAAATACACACAAGAAATGCGAACCGAAGTGAAAAAAGGAGAAAAAAGTCGCATGCAGCGGGGATGTGAGAGAAATGAGGAAAGAGAAGGACGGCGTGGAGGACGAGAAGGAGAAGAGACGAGGAGAGATGCCAAACAACAAGACGAGAGATTGCTGACGGACCGCGAGAGGTTGGCGCCATCGCGTGATTACCAATTTGGAATTATTCCCTCTACTCCCCGCTTCTGCCCGGTGCGGTTCCCCTCTCGCATCCTTACCTCTCGGCTCGTCCGCGAAGACGATGCGAGCCCCGATGCGAGAAACGCGGATTATCAGCCGGTGAGAGAGATTGACGAGAGGCGCAGACGTATAATCGCTTATTCGAACTTTTGTGAAACGAGACACGATCGACGAGACTCTCGGGATAATTGGAATTCGAGCGTAGAGCCGAATTCTGGTTGTAAAACGTGGGACGTCTCATCAGAGAAAAATGAATCAAAAATTTTTTGACGAAAAAAAAAATCAATAAATCGAGTTCGATGACTCTATCGATTTATAGTCACGAGTAGAAGGAATATTACTATACCTGAGAAATTAAAATAAGGTAAAAAAAAATTGGCACGAATCAATATGTCGCGTCACCGAGTAGTTGAAAGAAAATTCATTAAACCATAAAAAAATGTCTCCCCAAAATATCTTCTTTTAAGCCAAAACCAAATTTCATCTCTATTCTTTTTATTTCAAATCTTTTCGTACCATGCCATGAAAGGCTTAAAACCCAAAATTTCCCCGTACTCGGGACTTTCCAAGCAATCATTTCGATTCGAAACATTTGGCGTGCACATTTTTTAGTAGATATTTCAGGGTTTTTCAGAAAATGTGCGTTTTTCGAAATTATTATTTCCGCCTTTTCTACGCCCGCTATATTTGTTAACCAATCAGCGTACACTTCATCCCTACCATCAAAAAATTAATGTTTTGTAAACCCCTTATAAGACCGTACATGACAAACTTGTAAGACTTCTGTGAAAAATATTCCGTCAAACACATCTCTACTAAGATACAGTCCACTAAGCAACAGAACTTCGTCGTGAAATAATCCATGACCTTTATCACATTTTCCTATTCAAACTACAATCACCCAATGGTGCTTTAATTACCAAGATTGGGACAAAAAGCAGAATCACACTCTATCGAAAATACGTGATTCTCAACGACTCTCGGGATAATTTGAATTCGAGCGTAGAGCCGAATTCTGGTTGTAAAATCACGTGGGACGCCTCATCAGAGAAAAATGAATCAAAAATTTTTTACAAAAAAAATCAATAAACGATTGAGTTCGATGACTCTATCGATTTATATAGTCACGAGTAGAAACAATATTACTATACCTGAGAAATTAAAATAAGGTGTAAAAAAATTGGCATGAATCAATAAAATCCAATGACTATTAATTCAGTATGGAAATGAACACAGAAGTGGATTCTCAATGCAAATCAGCGTCGATGTAAAAAAAAGTGAATCGTCTATAAAAAAAAGCATTGAAGAAAAATCAATAAAAGAGTCCGATGACCGGAACGGCATTCCTCGAATCGACGATTCATCACACTTCAGCGGCTCTCTTTCGACCCGCTCGAGTTAATATGTGACACGGAGACGAGACGAACAATAAAGTCTCGGGAGCGAATGGTAAACTCCTATGTCCCGAGCTCTGGCAAGCATCGGACTTGATATGGAGCGAGAAAACGTTGAAGACGCAAATATATACGAGGAACGTAATATTATACGGAGTGCAAGAGTCTGCGCGAGCGAAACATCAACTCGGAGCACACGGTAGTGCCAAGACACTGATTGAATTGAAGTAATATCAGGAACGGTGAGTAATGGTCGTCGAGGATTCAAATGTTGCTGCCGGTTGCACTCTGTCAGTATGATATTCTCTCGGTTCCCTTGCGAATGAGAAAAAGCGAGAGACGAGCCGCGTGTACGTACTCGGGCGTAGATTCGTGTGTGGTGGAGACACACGTGTGCACGAATCAGATAGTGTGTAGTCATGCCAGGTGATTATATCGCATTATATGAGAAGTCTGCTACTGTGTACCAAAGTCCTTGTGCTTATACGCCAGAGACCTTCGCTCTATCTGTTTTCTTCTCCGCTTCTCGGTCTTCTTTTTTCACTGCTCTCGCGATTCTCCTTTCTTCCACTCGTAGTCGATGAATAAATTTTGACCATCAATCGAGCTGTCTCGTTTTGAAAACTTGCGAAAATTTATTCCCATTGACAACGAATAAAAAATAATTGAAAATTAACTTTGTTGGGATCTTTGTCGTTAAAGAAATTTAATGAACTCTTATTCATTATCACAACATTTTTTTAATTTTCATCAATCAGTCTTTTTTCTAAAAATTTTTCATAATTTATTTGCATTTATTGATTTTTATTTAATTTTGAGATCAAAATTTTGAAAAATTATAGTCACTTAAATTACATTGTTTTGATGAATGTGACTGTAGATTACCACTGACTGATGATGAAGAACACGATAATCCTTATTTATAATATTTTTATTTAGGAATTTCGAGATCAATTTTTACAAGTCCGTTGTGCTCTCCCATCTCGAATTAATGTCTCTCTAATTAATCAGTCTTTTTTTTTAAATTTTTTCTCAATTCATTTGCATTTATTGATTTTTTTTAAATTTTGAAATAATAATTTTAAGAATAGTCACTTAAATTACATTGTTTTGATGAATATGACTGTAGCGCTGACTGAAAAATAACACGATGATTCTTATTTATTATATTTTTATTGCGGAATTTTGAGATCAATTTTTACAAGTCCGTTGTGTTCTCCCATCTCGAATTCATGTATTTTTAATTAACCAGTCTTTTTTCTAAAAATTTTTCACAATTCATTCACATTTATTGATTTTTTTAAAATTTTGGAATAATAATTTTAAGAATAGTCACTTTAATTACATTGTTTTGATGAATATGACTGTAGCACTGACTGAAAAATAACACGATGATCCTTATTTATTATATTTTTATTAAGGAATTTCGAGATCAATTTTTACAAGTCCGTTGTGTGTTCGTCCCATCTCGATTTAATGTGTCTAATACTTTCAAAATATCAGGCACGTTTTGAGAATGCGTGGGCGGGATATGAGAAGAGTGAATAAAAAATGGACAGCGAGAGAGGGAAGATGATGGGCAAGTGCTTGCGCCGGTCGCGTGGATGCGATTGAGGATAGAGCATGAAGAGAGGAACAACACATCAGGCTGGCATATCGAAGTCAATAAGATTCCGACCGGACGTTACGAGTGGTGGAGCTCGACTCGACCCGGGTGGTCCAGAAGTCTGGAGGCTGGTAGGCACCGATACACAGCTAGGGTCCCAGAGGCCATCGTAGCTCAGTGAAAGAAAGAGCGAAGGAGTAAGAGATTCTCCAACGGCAGCGCAACCGCTGCATCGAGCCTTCCTTTATCTCCGCATGACGCGAAAGACAATGTGCTCGCCCCTCGGCATCTGATTGATACGCGATACTATCCAGCACCTATCCGCTACACCCTGCCATGTCGAATAATATACCTGGTGTTTTCATTTTATGAGCTCACCGCAATACACACTTCATAATCATTTTTTATTTCTACAAAAAACAATATTGTCCGTTGGGGTAATATTTAAAAATTATTTCATCACGTTTCTATTAACTTGGTTATTGGTGCAAATTTTTAAATTATTTTTAAACTATCTTCGCGACGAGCTGGAGATTTGAAATTTCTTACACATTTCTGAACTGGATGACAATTGAATATTTTCTCGCTGACGAGACTAAAAATTATATATTTATTATATAAATAATTATTTATTTACAATATGGCCAAATTAAATTGTATTTTAAGAGTAAAAAAAATTAACGTGACATAAAAAATTTATAATTGAAAAATTTTTTAAATTGTTTTTTGTAATTATAAAATTTGTTGTGCGTAATTTTTTAATACGATTCAGGATGGTATTTTAGATCGCGGAGGTGGTTAAAAATTCATGACACCGGGTATACGAGGCGCGACTCAGCTGGCCGTCAACCGGTTCAATGATATCTTGGACGTCTCGGGGCGATGATTTATTCGATGTAAGATGGCCGACTTGGGTTACCCGTTTCCGAGGAGAGAAAAAGGGACGGAAAGAGAGAAAGAGAGTGAGAGAGAGAGAGAGAGGGAGGCTCGTCCCTTTTTCTCCCTGGCCGCGCTTCCCCGCATCCCAATCGTAAGTACTCTAAACAGAAGCTATTGTGAACATTCAGGAACGGTGAGACGAACGTGCCCCACGCATGCAACCGCAGCAGCATCGGCGAGAGGAAATCTACCTCCGATGCGATTGTGTATATGCTCCTCTCCTCCCCCGCCCTCGCCTCCTTTTCTCGGCCACTTCAACTGAAGGATGCGCTACAAGGATTTCTTGACGCTTGAGATATATCGTCGAAACCTCGCTGGGCAAACGATAAGATCGTGAATATTACACGTACGTATTATATATACATTTAGAAAAATAAATACGTTAACCGTACACAAATATTTTGAACAATTCTATTTTTCAGTCT
Organism: Cremastinae sp. B BG-2022a; assembly: GCA_030522605.1. NCBI lineage: Eukaryota > Metazoa > Arthropoda > Insecta > Hymenoptera > Ichneumonidae > Cremastinae sp. B BG-2022a. The sequence continues at coordinate 35,640 of JAPYYX010000657.1, read as the reverse complement.
CGCTCGCGACTCGATTGTTCTAGAGTTATGTATGTGTTATTAATAAGATTTAATCGAAAAATAATAAATTTATTAATCGATGAGAAAAGAGATTCTGTTTGATGTAAGGTGTGCATAAGATATAAATTTGAAATAACGCAGTACTGTGTGAGGAAGGGGCGTGTATATGTATATTTAATCGATCATCGATCAATCGATATTTGAATGGGTTTGGGAGTGGGGGAATATTTTTTCTGTTCTTCAATCGATCTTGCGAGATTACTCTTTTTGCTCCGGGACGTCAATCTTCAGCCAACCGAAATTTATTATACATATATTGACCAAAAATAAAAATAAATATAGGGTAGGGGGAAGGGCAAAATGAGGTGGGGAGGGGGGCAAAATGGGGTACCCCAAAAATCTGGTCAAAATTGTCAATATTTCAAAATTTGATAAAATTTAATATTAAATAGTCTTATATTTGCTAAGAACATTATATTTGATGATTTAAAAACACGTTTAAATGAAAATTAAAGCCAAAAATCAGTTAACATATCAAATCCAAAAATAACTTTTTTTTCAGTAATGAAACACATTTGAGCAAAAATTTAAATAAATCCTTAATTAATTTCTTGAAATAAGACATCAAAGCTAATAATAACTTAACAAATTATGAATAAAAAAATTCGTACTTTTGGAGAGATATCCCATTTAGACGCTAAAAAATTTTTTTTTTCTCATGAAAATTTTATTTCTTTCCTTTAATTATTATTGAAAAACAGCATATATTTAAACCCTTGGAATCGGAAAGTTCTCTTAAGTAACCCATCCCCCACCCCCTACCCTATAATAAATTTAATTCTGGAATAAATTACGAATTGAACAAATTAAAGTAAGAATAAAAAAATATTATATTTCGATGATGAGATGGTAAAGTTCTTGTACAATAAAGGTGTAAATTTTTTTTTTTAAATGTTTGTGTTTACCTCAAATTAATAAAATTAAACACATAAAAAAGTGAGAAAAATTTCTCATTCTAAATTAAATCAACCAGAATTCTCTCACAAATGTAAATACGCTGTAGAAAAACTGGCAGAATACGAGAAAGGTCCGGAAGCAAAAGTTCCCGAAACCGAATGTAAAGCGCCAAAGATCGTTGAACTAAAAAAGGGGTCCGAAAATTCCTTGATTCCTCGGTTCTAAAAATAGTACGAGGAAGAGGAACAGGAAATTCAATGTGAAACGCGAAATAATTGACGAAGGGAAAAAAAAAACCTGAATTTTTTCTGCCCCGTCGAGGCATGTGCGATCGAATATGTTGCGTGAGGCGTTCGTGAGTATAAGGCGCGAATGTAAAGCGAAGGATGAAAACCGCGAGACTCGTATACGAGGACTGCAATAATGACATGTATGTATTTCCCATACATTCTTTCCTCCTCACTCTCTTGCTATGATTACACGGTATCGGTATCTGACAATGCGAGGAGGAAGAAGAAATATCCTGACCCCTCTCTCTCTCTCCCGATCCACCCTCGACCACGTTCCTGGACGCACCTTCCCTTTCTTCTAACCACGAGCATTCCCGCACTCAACGTATCCCTTTTTTTCCACAAGAATTAAACTATTGTAGTACAGACAACGGTTCTCCCACGCATGAATAAAAACTCCGAGGGACCGTGTATTAAAATTCAAAATAATTCGAGAAATTCAATCGAGGCTCACTAATTTCTATAAATCTGACAGAGAGATGTTTGTACAGGTTGCTCTCGGAGTTTGATTTGAATTTCGAGTCGCAAAAGAGGGGGGAGACAAAGAAGATATTTACATCGATTTTTCGTGTATGTTTGCTCGTCGAGATAAATCTGAGGAAAAAAAATACCTGTTCTAATGTGGACAAGGGATCGTTTTTATTTTCTAGTACAGATGATTCGGAGGGAGAAGGAGGAAAGAGATCCGCCACCCTTGAAGGGTGTGTCTCGAGCTATGGATGGATGAATCGTCGGCTATCTTATTGAGCTATCAATGGCCCTGACACAACCCTTTTTGCCATCGGCCAACACACGGACGCGGGCCCGCAAACACACGGACGCACAATTCCTTCTTTGATCTTCACCGACCGCCCGGTGCGCCGGGCGCATCTCGCGTAACTATATGTTGCGCGCATTATACGACTTGCTTGCACTTATTATTGCTCTCTTGAACTTGATGTCCGACACACACCAGTCTTACGAGATCTCAGTGGCTCTCACCAATCCCACCGATCGATACACATTTTTTTTATTATCATTTATTACCCACCGTTACCCATCTCTGTGGTCTTCAATCTCAAAGACCCTTCTGTACGTTTTTTTCATGAAGATGGAAGCAAATGCAATTTTCCTAGATTTTTTAAACGGATCATTCCCACGGAGCAGCTGCGACCGATTCACTTTTTAAAAATCATGAAAAATTTCTATATGATCTCAATCAATTTTTTTAGAACTTTGTTGTTTATGTTTGAATTTTAGTATGAATATTGAAGTGTGTTAAAAATGATTTTTCCGTAGGTATATTTTTTATTAATATTACAAAAAATATTATTACCTTGCAGTGATCTATTTTTTAGTACTAATTCATTTTTAATTCTACACAATAAAAAGGTAATAAAGGATCTTAGGAAGGAAAAAAATCAAAGTGCACTAAAATATGAGAGAGAGAAAGTTGAAAAAAATGCAGTACAAAGTATATCCCGAAGGCCAAAAATCTGTAAGAGAGATTCGCCGGCGCGTCAAGCTTAACACGTATGCAGCTTGGAAGGAGTCATAAAGAGAGCCAATAAAATATTATGTATACGTTTATAATAGGTGTTCATTATACGAAGCTGCGAAAACAACGTCGAGAGTCTCTCTCGGGCGAATATTCCGAATGGGAGCGACGAAGGCGAGTTCGAAATAAAAATAAAGGAAGGTCCGAAAAAACGCTCGATCGTGTGTTCCCGATGGATTTTTCAGTTAATAACCCTGCCGTAAAATGTCGCCGGAAAAACCGGGGGGCCTGAAAAGTCGGGGATCCGTTGATAGCGGACGCTGGCGAGGATCCGCGCGCGCGGAAGGCATCAAGTCCCGCGCGGGTATCGCCGGTTCCTCCCTTCGGGGTAATAACAGCCGCAACGCATAATTGCCAGAACGATTGAATTTCTATATTACCGCGAAGCTTGAGCGTTAAGACTTATGGCCTCCGCTGTGCTTAACAGCACGAAAGAGAGAGAAGGAGAGTAGAGAGATAAAAAAGAGAGAGAGAAATAGAGTTCGGGCTTTCAGGCCGAGCTGTGTGTACGGCGCTTCCAGAATCATTTGTTCGTTTTAACTCGCCAATCTTTCGTTACGCTCATCACGAAAACAAAAAACACTATCGGGCATTCCAGGCTAAATTGACGATGCAAACATTTTGCTCTGCCGAAATAAGAACGAAGCGTTTTTCGAAAAAAATAAAAAATAAAATCGTTTTTCACAGTTTGTGAGCGTTGGGATATAATAAAATAATTTATTTTCTATTGATTATAGATACAATTTTAAGCTCAAATAAGATTAACTTATTTATGACTAAAAAACTCCAAAATACAAATTAAAAAAAACACAAAATAAAATAAAATTTGCGCTATGCACTCTTCAGTTTTAAATCAAAATTTAGCACAACTGAGAAATGTCCGAAATTCGTCGTTTGATTCAGGATGGACCGGAGCCAAGAGAGAAAACCTTCTGAAGGGATCGAAATAAAAATTGAAAAAAAAGATATTAAAATAAAAGAGCGACGGGTTTAGCGAAGCATGGCGATTGCTATGAGTTACCGGGCGTGGACGATAACGCGTACCGTGATATATGACTGTATCTCGGTACCATTTGGCAGACATAGATATATTACGCGCATTCCACGCCACGACATTAATTTATTTATTCTATAATTATCGTGTACATCGACTATACAATCGGTAATATGCGTGAGCTCGCTCTCGCACATTCGCGACACATATTCACGTCTCTACAGTATAGTAATCATTTTTTTACATTTTTTTGCGAATGCACATCCATTCACGTGATTACCGATACGATTTTTAACCTTCCGTATATATTTTCTCTTGCTAATTATCATTTAAAACATTGTTTACGAATTTTTGGAATTTCCATTAAAATATATTGTAATGATACACTGAAAAAAAAGATGGCCATTTCCAATGAAATATTTAATTGATTCGTCCATATTTAATAGATCCAACGAAGTATTGATTGAACCAACTAATATTTCATTGGAAATCGCCACATTTTTTTCAGTGTAATAATTATAATAAAATTTGTTTTGTGATGTACGGTGTATTTGCTCGAGCTGATGTTGAATCTATATGAATGCGAGGGAGACAGGTGCAAGACCGATTTGTTATTTTTTCCGAGATTTTTAATATTTTAGAAAAAATAAGGGAATTATGTTACTCTTTGATGGAAAGGAAACAACCTGGTTCTTTTTTTTTCTTCAAAAATTATTCATTTTTAAAGAAAATAACAAGTGGTTCGATTTCGTACGATATAAGACACCTGAACATCATCTTAAAATAAGAACTTCATTCATATGCAAATTCGTAGAATTATAAACAACTTTTGCTAAAAACTATTTTAGAAATATTAGGTACAATTTTTTTACCGACTAATATTACTCAATAGCTGCGTTCGGTCCCTTTATGATCGCAAAAACAATTGATGAAAGAGTACATGAAAATGTTTGCGTCCGTATTAGCGATCTGGAGGCGAGTAGCATGTAGGAATCATGACTGTGCCGTACCGGATTTCTTGAGGTTGGCAGGGTGTGTTCAAAGGTGGAAAGAGGGTTACGGAAGGCCGAAGAACCCAGAAGAGACCGAGATGTGGGGAGGGGGGGAAGGGAAAGGGAAGGAAAGAGGGAAAATAAAAGGAAGGGCAAAGAGGGAAAAGGGGGAGGTGAGGTTTGAAGGAGTAATGGCACGGGTGGTATGACCAATCAATTACTAGTAGTGCAGCGGCCCCACACACAGCACCAACATTACCGGGACCATTACCTTTCTCTCGCTGTGTATACATATGTATATATACGTGTAGGATATCCTCGCGCGCGCATTCACACACGATATTTCTCGACCACGCACACTCGGGCGAGCGCTTACAAATTTTACCATCGCTCTTCGACGTGAGCGAGCGTGAGAGTGGAAAAAAATATTTGTAAGGATACAGAGACACACGAGGTTCCCCGCTGTCGCCCGGGAACTCGCAAATCAATTATGAATTTACACGAAAACGGACATGACTTTTTTTCATAATTAAAATTAAAAAAAATTTTTTTTACCAAATAATAATTTATTTTGCAAGTACTCTTTGAAATGTATTTTTTCATATTTTTTTTTCTCTCGAGCTACTCGATATTCCGGGGTCAATGTTTTTCGCAAGTTGCTCAGTGACGGTGGATCACCAACGACGTTTCGCCCGCGGCACGCCCGATCCGTCCGAGAGGCGCGAGCTGAACCGAAGCTATCGAACGTAACAACCACGAAGACCGTGCAGCGACTTGATCCGGTACTTTTCTCTCCGGCTCGCGCTTTTTCCTTTCTTTTTCTTCCTCTATCTCTCTTTCTCTCTAGATCACTGTCCGCTCGCGCGAGTGGAGATATTTTAATTATCGTTCGCACGATCTTTGTATACTTTGCTCTTTCTCCCCTCTATAATAAAATTAATCGTTCCCTCCGATATTCCTCGCGGCTTGTGTGTTTTGTTTCTCCGCTCTCGTTGCACGTGGGCTCTAATTTATCTGCGATGAGCTCCACTTTAAATTGTTTGACTATTTTCTTCTTTGCCGGCGAATATTTACAAAAAAGCACTAAACTTTTTCTAGACTAAGGTGCATTAAACTATGTTTTTTTCTGCTTAGTTTATAATTCATGGACAAATTTTTCATGGTCAACTCCGTGTAAACTGTGTTAGTAGATTATGTCGAATATTAAATAATAATTATCGTAACATGAAATGCAGAAAAAATTGAACCAACAGAAGTTTTAGAAATTAAGTTTCTCATTTCACACTCGATACAAATTAGATATTTAATCTTTCCATATAAATGTTTTAAATGAAATAAAATAATTGTAATAAAATGATTATTACAATAAAACATTTATTTATTTATGAGACATATGTGAGTAACAAAACTGCACTTGATTTACTGCCCAATGAAAAGTTTTATCCTGAAACTGACGTATAAACCATTGCAATGATTTACATGTTATTAGGTTAAAGACAAGAATAAAAACTATTTTTCTACAATAGCCAACACAGATTGTTTATTGTATTTTAATTTCACATACCATACAATATACAAAACAAATCTTATGTAAATTCTTCATATCGAGAGAATTAAATGGAGTACTGAAAAGTAGTTTGTAAGTTAGAAATTGGTACAACAGACGTTAGAATGGTGAGAAGGAGTGAGAGAATTGGAGAGAGAATTGAAAGTGGAGTAGCTCGGGAAATCACAAAACCGCGGATTATATAACAAGGAAAACGTTCTTCAGTACATGACAGAGGGAGCAGGCGCTTAATCTATTTCGGTCATTTTTCATTGCTCGTTGCAATAGCGCCGATAAATCAATTTAAACATGATGTTAGTGCATGCGCCTCGAGAGCGCGGCCTTTCTGGTGAACGCGCGTGCGGCCATCACTTCGTTTGATACAAGACTTTATACACGTGAATAAGTATAAATATACGCGTACCCGAGTAAGTACATTTATCCACAAAAAGCACGAATGTACACGTAAACTCGTGAGAGAACCTTAAATCATCGGTAGGCACATAACGCATTTGGGAGGATCAAAGAAAACTTTGAGCTTACTACTCGCCCTGGCGCGCCGATCCTCCATATTTTCGATTCATTTTATTTCAACCCGCTCCAACATTTCCTCTCATAAACAACCGCCTCTCCTTCGTCTGTCTTCTTTTTTCCACGATTATTTCCAGCTCTTGTGTCAACTGTCACATTTTGTTGAAACAAAACAAATGTATTACTACCGAGTATTAATTTTATTAATTTTGAAATAATCGTATTTGTTCGGGAGATGCACGTTTACATAATACATGGATGGATTGAGTGTTTCGTTACGCATAGAAAATATCAATTACAAAAATAAACAAAAAATGGTGGTTGCATTAATTTTTGAATTTTTTAAAAATTTTTCTTGCAAATGTGTCATAAGCCGAGATCCCCAGCTCCAAACACGTAAATGTATTTTTTCTCTAGATTCTTGAATTCTGAAATTTTATCTGAAAATTCATAAAACGAGTCGCGAAACGTCAATATTCGAAAGAAATCAATTATGCGTGTTTTCCGTCAGTGCGTTATAATTTCACCGACGCGAACAATTCTCCGGTCATTTCATCGTGTACAAAGTACAGCGTATCGCATAAATCTCGGTGAAAGGACCACCCGGATGTATCGCGGGGAGTACACAGAGTTTTGCTCGTCTCTCGGATCGGGAGAGCGCCTGCTCACTCTCTCTCTCTCTTACTCTCTCTATCTCTCGTAATACGATGGCATTTTCTCGCGAAAGACAAGAACGATCTACCACGAGTGTGCGGTTTATAGGCAGAGAGCGCTTTTTGCAGAGAGAGAAAAAGATAGAGAGAGAGAGAAAGGAGAAAAGAAAAGTACAGACCATATCGGTCTCCACCTACTCGGACAGATTCCTCGCTCGCGAATACGAGAAAAAGTAAAAAAAGAGAATCAAGAGAACGAAGAAGAAAGAAGAAATGTTCTCCACGGTTCTCCAGAGTACGTCGCGCTTAAATAAGCCGTAGCCGGTGCATGGGAAATCGCGCGATGTCTCGGGTCGTGACATCGAGGCGCGGGTGTCGCGATAGCTCAACGCATCCGCGTGTCCTCGAGCGACGGAAAGAAAAGACCCCGTGGCACACGCACATTCGTTCATGATGAGCTTCTGTGCGTGCAAAATAATACTGACGTATATATTTGTGTAAATATGGGAATGAATAAGACGATCTCTCTTGGCAAAAAGAGCCAGCGGACGAAACGACGTTTCTCTGATTTATGGAGAACGCACCTCCGTACGGGCGTAACGAAGAACGGGGACGCGAATAAAAAGAATCAAAAGTGAGATGAAACGAAAGACCGAGAATAAATAGTGCTCGTGCATGCGCGGGAGAAGACAGCGGGAAAAAAGTCACGAAAAAGAAAAATTAGAAAAAAAAAATGAGGCGACATCTCGAAGAAACAACATCATCGCGATGCAACGAGGAATTTTTGCTTCGCGTCGGAATCGAGTTCTGAGATATCAACTCGAATTCCTGAAAACTGTTTCTGCATTTTTCGAGCACTGTTTATTCAAGAAAAAATAAAAAAATCAACGAAAGAAATTGAAAAGTGACGAAACTTGACAGGAAAAAATTGAAAATTATCTCCCTTCGCATTGGATTTTTATTTGTGAACGTTTAGAGACCGGAGATAGCGAGAGAAATGATTCGCGAATGGCTGATGATGTTAGTCACTGCGAGTCTAGAGAGCCCCGAGTCTAGAAAGAGAAAAAGATGAGATTTAGAAAGATAGAGAGAGAATGAGAGAGACGAATGAAAAAGAATAAAAAGAGAGAAACGCTGCACACATGCGTCGTTACCAACGCGAATCGTCGGAAATGCATGCGCGACGACAAGACGACGCTTCGGGCTTGTCCACGGACGAGGTATATGCATTGAGATATGCGAGTTCGTACAAACTCAAGACTCCCGAAAGGGAAGATGCAAGGGTGTGCATTTCCATGGATTCGTAGACTTGAGGAAATTCAAGATAGAAGATAACATTGATATGTCATAAATATATGTAAAAATAAATTAACCGAGATTTATTTAAAATTATCAGTTTTTTGAATTATAAATATAGTTAATCAAACAACTTTTTCGAAGACTACAGATTTTTTGAGGAATTATTTTTGATGAAATATTATCGTCGCATCGAACTCGCATACGACTATGAGAAGTCTTCGTTTCGTTTTCTTGCTATCCGATTTTTTTATGTCCTACCATCGCTCTTGGGTCCGAGCAAAGCACGAGATGGCACCTGCTTCTCGGTCCATCATGTCTCGTGTCACCCACGCTACTTTACTGCACCGCCAACCGTGTTATGCATCTAGAAGAAACAAGGCGTATTCCGAACGTAGCGAGGAAAATCTATATGGGAAGATTTTGAGAAAAGCAATCGACTGGCTTCCCGAGTTCCATCTCCCTGATTTCATTTTTTAGTTTATAAATAGAATATGAATTCTGCAAAATCACCAGACAGCAGGTGACATTCTATGTTGAAATATTCTTTTTTTTTGCTTTGAAACTTGACTTGGAAAAAATTCCATAAAAATTGAAATTGCAAAACACGCGTGTAATTGAATTTCATTAAAAATATAAAATATAAAATTTTTAAAAGATTCCAATCTTTCGCAATAACAAAGAACAACACTTGAAAGCATAATTTCTAAGTGAAACGAGCTAGATATTTCGAACTTGCAAAAAATCATGGGAATGATGGGCATTTTATCATTTTAGATCTATATAATAAAAATAAAGCTAGATATACTCTCAATTTTCGACAATGGCTAAACTAAATCATTAACAAGCTCGTATTTTTAATAACATTATCCCTAGCTATTATACACAGCGATCATAAAATAAAGTATATGCATATGCATGTCATTACTATTATAATTTTTCTAACAAGACAACTATAAACTATCACAAACAACTGTACCATATACATAATGGATTCTAATTGTATTATTAATGTTATAAACTAAGTCAGAAACGAGATGGGAAGCAGAAAAAAGGCGCGGAAAAGCAGAAAGAGATCGCACGAGAGACCGGACGTTGGAGACTTGTGTACGCCTACTTACCGGCGCATAAATCAGAATTATTACGAAGCTATTAGCGTTCCGGAGTAACACCGGTACGTGTCCTTCGCGCGCAGCGCGAAACGTCCCTATGCTGGCTATACGGAGTTCAGTTCGGTCCCCTCCACTCGCGGAGACTCCGCGCGGCTCCGGCCCATAGGCAATAATTAATCATTTCGCGCACCCACACACCTCGTGCGTGCGTACACACCAGGTAGTGCGAATATGTGGCCACACGATTCTGGCGACAATTCTGTATTTATACATACGTTTGCATATTAGTTATGTAGAATAAGACTGAATGTACACAGGCATATTGGCCGTATGACGTAAATTACAATGGACGCGTATTAGTATGTATTTACATATCGGAACGCGTGTGTGCGCCTGCATCCACGTTACAATGGCTCTGTGTATGAGGATAATGGAGGGAGTCCCATCTACGAGTGCACTATGTCAAGCACGTAGCCTATACTTAAGCAACATGGAATATTCATACGAGAAGAGAGAGCTTCCCTGATAAGAGGACTCTCTCCGTTCCTCCCTCCCCCTCTTTCTGTGTTGTACTTGGCACACCGTGATTGTGCCATTACGAATATGGACAACTGCAATACGTTACAAAATCATGGCTCTTGCGATGTTAGCGTATTGTAAATATATATGAATTTATGTGGGTCAAGTGATAAGCAATAAACAACGTTGAGGTCAACAATTTATGAAATGAAAACCACGGATAATTGTGAAAAGACCATTCTTTTAAACATTTAACACATTCAATTACTGGAGGGAATCAATTTCCTTCAGCAGTCCATTCAAATCGTAAATTAGTATTGAAAAAGGGTTTCTTCTTTAATTTATGCATAAACGAATTTGTATCGGGAAGAGATGTCCTGACGCGTTGGTATATGACAACGCCCGACACGAAAATCCACGAGTGATATTCAGATAGAAATGGGCAAAAGCGAAGAAAGAGATTGTTGGTGTATTCGGTCCGTTAGGTGTGCAGCGTCCGATAAGTCTGGAAGGGCTGAGCTCAAGGAGATGACATTGACACGACGGAGCTAGAGAGAATGTCGAGAACGCGAGCGTGTAGTATCCGCGGACGATAGGAGCAGGCGAACGAACGGTAGGGGCCTGTTGGCCAAGACTTAAAACCTGGATCAACTTATCCGTCAGTACGTGATACATAATATACTTAGTATATTTGCCTAAGTCGGATTCAAGCTGGCGCGGATGAGTCGGGTAACGATGGAAGGAACGGCGGAAGGAAGCGAGCATTCCTGTCCCTTTCCCTAACGAGAGCATACCGACGTTTTACCTCGGAAATAAGCCAAATGTCCAGCTAGATGAAAGGTACGGTGGAAAAAATAATATTTGATTCTTTTAGAAGAATTCATTTTACCTTGAGCTTATCAATCATTTTCAGGTGGTCACTTAAATATGCAGAAATTTTGTATACCAGTGTTCGGGTGATCGCACGGTGGCACGTATTCAACGTTTTTAATTTGGGGTCGTAAATCCCAAAACCGACCAAAAGTATGGCGTTGCGAGGTATGGCGCGATCCTCGTTAATTTCTCTTTCTTATAATTATAAGGAAGGAATTGTGTTTGAGACAAGAAAATGCATGAATTAACCTGAATAAAACTAGTATTTATTAAAATATATAAAATAACAAAGTTGGTTGTTTGACTGTGATGAGAGATCGGGACGGAGGGTCGTGTCTCTGGCGAAGTTAGAAGCGTTCTGTTTTTGTCTGAGATGCCCACGGTCTTGAGACGGTGGAGGTAGTACATATTGGTGTACAATAATGGTTTAAGAAGGGATGTGGAGGTGAAAGTAAAAATTCAGCAAATGTGTAAAAAAATATGAGGAAGCGTCGGGTTTTCATCACCCTTTTTTCAAGTCCAATAAAATTGGGTATTTCCCGCTAATCCCCAAAAATTTCGCTTACCTCTTTCCTAATCATAAATTGTCCTTTTTGGAATTATTTTATGCTAGTATCCATGTAAAGCATGAACAACGAGGAATCATTACATACAATGAGCTATTTTTTTCATCATTTTCTCAGTATCTGCTGCCTTCAATTTGAAGCAACTTTTTTAATGTGCTAATTTCTGTTTGCAGAGGTCTAAGTCGTTAAGCATTTGCTCATTGCTAGGAACGTCGTGGAGGAGATGCCGCGAGGTCGGTAGTAATTGTCATCCATAGACATGTAAATTACGCCGAGAGATATAAATGTCAATATGATAGGCAGTTGTACAACGGCGGGAGTATATCCCTGTCCGTCGAAGCGAGCGCTTATGAAAGAGAGAAAAAAAGGCAAACGGGTCGAACAGGGGTTTTGGACCACGAGCCGTGAAGCCATTTCTGGTGGCCTCTCTCTGCTTATTCGTACTCGCACCGCGCGCACGCAATATTTCTGTATAGAGAAAGCGCGGTCAACCAAAGTGAAATCATTAGTTTGCTTAAATCAATGCGCGCGTAAACGTCCGAGTTATTTATGTCCCGTCATTACGGAGACGTCTCCTCCTCACCTTTTGCGTTTTCTTCCTTCGACCCCTCTCCACCGATCTGAGTAAGCGTCTCGCGAGATATCCCAGTACCGAAGAGCCCGATCTCCATGATTACAAATCTTTTTGCTTTCTCCCTCTCTCTCTTCCTTCCATTGCCAACCCCGAAAGTACTATCGCGCGTACACTTTGGATATTTTTTCAAGATGCGATACCGCCCTATGGTCTCGAAAGGTTATGACCTCGTCTCGCTTCACCGGCCACTTTTTCTTTTACAATCGTCGTTGCTGCCACGAAACTTGATTCATAATACAATATCTCGTAACATTTTCTTTAATTGTTGGTACAATCGTACTAGTCTATTTTTGATTCATACGTATGTTGGTAAATATATCATTCGGCTATATTTTTCCTGATGCATTGTTTCTAGACGGAAAAAAAATTTCGAAAAAAATACCAAAGTTCAAATTTTGTTTTTATTTTTATTTGCGAACATTCCAAACATCCGTGCTCACGGTAGCGTGTCGAGAGAGACGATAGTCCATGTTGAAATTCTCGGCGACAGATCTACGGGACGGAGTTTTAGGCACGCAGGTTCCCGGAGCGATATCTTGAGACTAAAGGGAAGGGACGTGTGTCGGACGTGAGCTACTCCCTACGTTTCTCGCACCCGGTTGACTGCTCGACGCATATCGGAAGACTCCGAAATCCCGGTCGATCGACTAATCGAAAATCCACGAGGAGATTGACAAGACCGTAATAGGATTGATCCTCCAAGCGGCCGGCGAGAAAGAGAAAAACGGACGCGCGAACACTGAGCCCAAGAAAATAACACAACCAATCTTGATCCCCTGCTGGGATTTATACTGAATTCCCTAAATAACAAGCCACTTAAACATGTACCATGTCACCGACCGTGACACAGGTCTGAAACTTCGATACAATACGTCGCATCGATTCTTTCCTCGCTCATCTATTCAATATAAAAAAGAATACTGTACACGTAATAAAATTATTGACCAAATACCAGAACTTTCTTTCATTTTCTTATTTATTTGTGAACCTAATTTTGTTTTAATTTATGATATTATGTTTATTGTTTATTCAACTTACAATCTACAATACTGTATTTGTTTCGTACCGTGTCCGATCGATACTTGAGATATGCCTTTTGGGTTCTTTGTATTCCTGGTTGAAGTAAATGCAAAATGCGCGGTAATTCTTTCAACAATATATAGTTTATTAAAAATTAACTGTTTCAAGGAATACGAGATACGGTCTGTGAAAAGTGTAAATTAGGAGAACGATAGGAGAAATAAGTGCAAACGTTAATATTTTTGATTAAAGAACAAAAGCGATTCATTTTACTATTAAGAGAGGACTGTATGATTTTCGATGAGAGTCCAGCTAATTCTAAAACGCGACTAAATATAATTTGAAGAAGTAACGGTATCGAAGGTACCGAGAGCGTGGACGGCCTTGACTAGTTCGCGACATATACAAATTGTAAACAATGACCTCGCTGCTCGCGAGCGAGTGTCGAGCAATTTTAAGAACCATCGATATACGTTAAGAAAAGAATTTTAAACGAATTTTATATTTGCCGCAACATTAACAAACAAGAAAAATTTAGTTTATGGAGAGATATTCGAGGTTGTCAGTTTGACAGTTGTTCAATTACTGATCTAAAAATAGTAACATTTGCAAAATGTAAAAATTATTTTGTGGAAAAGATGAAACGGTGAAGTAGGAACTTGGAAAAAGCTTTTAAATATTGATTGATTAAAATGAGGAAGAGTAGGAATCGAACAGTTGTGATTCACTATTTTTTGGAAATCGGTGAAAAAGGTATGTGGAAGGGGTAGCAATATTAGAGAGAGATGGACAGAGTGTAATGAGTGTTGGCGAGTGAGTGTTGTAACAAAAGAACGACGGTGCTGGATTTGGCCTGTGGGATTCTTGAACAATGAAGAGCATTGAAAAAATCCAAAAGTACGGATCGAAATTTCGAACAACTTAATTGTATGTTTTCCTCGTCGAGAAAAAGTATTAAATGATGAGCGTGAATATTTTAGGTAAAACATGTACAAGAAATGAAAGAAATAAACTACTTACATAAATATAAAAATTCTATATTGAGCTGCAACAGTACTTTTGAGTAAAGTTTTCTGAAGAACAAAAAAATCCGAATAAGATTTGTATGGATAATTTTCTTCTTTATTTGAAACCGTGAGTTCCCAACATTTTGTCATATGGTGGTAGATCAGTAGCAATGGAGTCTCTTGCACAATCGAGATTGTCTCAGAGTGTGCATCATCGTTGTCGCGCTCTGCTGTATCATCTTTCTGTCGGTGTATCTTTAGTGTGGATGTATGTGTGCGCATGTATAGATGAAGTTGCGAAGCATCTTTGCAACAGCGTTACGGGGACGATAATCAGGATGGCAGGATGCCAGGATAGCAGTCAGCCAGTTCCAGTCACGTACGTAACAAATGATTGCTCGCCGGGACTGTTCGGCTGCTGTTCGCTCGCGAACACTACCATCTTGGCACATTTATACTCGATACGTGCCCCCTACCAATACATCCGATGTTCTTGAGAATCACGATATTAGTAGCTGCGAGAAGGAGTCCCAGCTAACTCGAATCGAAAGAGTGAGAAGAAGATGCTGCGCAGCAGTCAGTACGGACGTGGAAATCTCTTGGTGGTCCGAAGTTTCGCTTCCAGGATCGTTTGTCAAGTCGTCGATATGCCGATCTCGCGGGGCGATTACCATATTTTAACGCCAGCGTTATTGGCTCCGCACCCGGCTACCGGAATCTTAAAAGCGCGCCACACACGCGGTCTTGCATCGCTATCGTGCTCTCCAAGGGCCACGATGCAACGTCTCGTTAGAGCTGAGCCAACTGCCTGTATCGAACCTCGATACGCACCAAAGTTGTTATTAATAAGGCCATCCTATCGTACGAAACGATCGCGGAGCGCCGCGGGCTACGATGTTTTGCTTTTCTTGCAACCTCGTTCTTTCACTCTGTTCTCAAAGATCGATCGAACTTGATATTTTATACTCTTATGTACGCACGCACTCGACAGCCTCCGAGAACATAATGTGACTCTCTATCCATCGATTAAACGGGTTCCAAGTAGTCACATCAAAAGTTTTTAGAATTCATGATCAAGCTCCGTGAGAAAAGATTTCTACTATTATTGATGTCATGTTCGATTCAACTGATTGTTGAAGACATTTTTGACCGAAGGGTCTTGGAAAAATTTTCAGGAAGCTAGAAAACCGGAAGCAATAGGAAATAACGAAGAGCTGGGATGAGCAGTCAATTTCCTCCAAGAAGCTCCAAATGACATCAATGTTGAGCCAGCTTCCAAACCAAAAACCATTTATCACGAAACAACTAATCGATTCTGGGCGCGATGGATACCAGCCAAAAGGCCCCAGCATCGTTTTACAGGTTTCCCTCTAACGTAGGTATTCCTGCATCAAACTGATTCCTTTCACTCCTGCATACTAAAACGATGTTGCGTTGCGTGGCAGGCGTTGGGACTAATGGTTCGGCTAGCGCCAACCTTCGCAGTCTCTCTCTCTCTCTTTCTTTCTTCCATCTGGGAACATCCAAACCCTCCTCTTCAACAATGCTATTTCAGGGGTCTCTCGACGGCCGGCCTAATACCTCAATTCGGGAATCGTCACGTCTGATAAATCGACGATATAAGAAAAATTTGTCAAAGTCTACCATCCTGTCTCAAGATTCCAAACTGTACGAATAGAATCTTCAGAAGTGTCCAACTCTGTTGTCATTGTACAATCCCACTCGTAACAAATCGATTCGAAAATCATTAAGAATTTTGTGTCAAAGAATTTGATTCATGTTGAAAATTAAAGGAAGTTTAATAAATTTTTTCTACGAGTGAGTACGTCTGGAACTATCGTGAGATGTCGATGCTTGAGAAATGAATGAGAACCAAAAGAACCTCGAGTAGCGGGAGATGAATCTTCAATTCATGTCATGTGTGCAGGCATATTATGGTCCTCCAGAACATCGACATCGATTGCGCGGAAGATCGGTTGCTGAAGTGCCTGTCTCAGTGCGAGCGAGAGAAAAGGGCCACGAAAAATATGTGTATAAATACGTACGGTGAAAGAGTAGCATAACATTGATGAGAGACACAGAGGCTTCGCTTCAACTATAATCGTATCGTTTCTTTCTCCCACACGCTGTGGTGGTCACCTTTGGTGGTCCGAAATTCTTTCCACTCGAAATTGCTTCCACTCGTTGATATTAAGTGGAAATCGACTTAGGCCCATAGCTCTCCTCTGTTCTTTCGTCAGCAATCAAAAATCCTTTTTGACCATCTTCATCATGCATCTCTTTCTCTCTCGTATACTTCTCGTATCCATCTTCCTCACGCTGCTCTTGACTGCAGGATCGATGTATTGATGAAGCAATCGAAGGAGCGATTTTTGATTCAATCTACTGGCTTCTTGAGAACAAAGAACGACGTGTCTGGACGGCGTCTCCAGTAAAATAGTGAACACAATGCGTCATCTGCTTGGCGATCTATTCGTCCATTCAGTAGACAAAACACTTGTTTCCAATTTCCTACCTGCTAAAATCTCTTTGTTGATATTTCTCCACTGTGAATTGTGAAAACATTATAAGAATAAATACTGCATACTCATCGTGCTTTCTCTGAATAGGAACGTATATGTATAAGGAGGCACGACCGAAGCATCGCTCGACCGGAAAAAAAGGTTACGAGTCAAAATCGCTGAATGCGTTCGTGAAAAAGATAGAGGGAATGACTATTTTTTAAGCCATCAATTAGCCACCCATCGATTTACTCGAATCTTCAATTTTACGCCCAATTTCATACTTCGTAAAGTTTTAATTTACTCCCGATTAGTGAGGTAAACGGTAGCTGATCACGAGCCGAATTTACCGAAGCAATGTGAGAAACGGCAAAGTCATCGGAGTTTCGAAGCGACGTCCTCGATGAGAGATTCACTGCGGAAGATTTATTCACTCCGAACTTGTTCACCCGGAGCCCGAAATTTTAAGGTCCGGGGAAGGTGATCAGAAGCAAAATATGGCCATTATTATACTATACCTATTACGATATATTATCCATCATTATTATCCGTCATTACGAAGATTGCTGGATGGGCTACTGGTATGATCTGTGAATCGACTACCGGTAGCTTCCTGTCTCTCAGAACTGGTTCCTTTTCGCTCCTCGCCTTCTCTGTTCTATGTTATTGCATATGTTACATTGAATATGTGTTCCCCATCGGCGTATCCGAAGCTAATCAGCTTTCGTATGTGTGCGGCGAGAATTGATGATCGGGGAGAATCAAAGGAAACTTATAATTGCATGTCTATAATCGAACCGTAATCATCGATAATGAGCACAGTATGCTACCGTCCTTTGCCAGACCCAATCTTCCACGCAGCTAGTCGACACTCTCGTCATCAATGAGGCTCCGAAGACCGAGTCGATCTTATATTTTCTCTTCCACGCATCCGTGTTCCATCTTCTTTTTCTTCTCCCGCCACTTCATTGACCACTTCTGATCCTTTTGATACTGCGCTACTACTTTGCTTATGCTCTGGATGTTTTCACGACGGAGAGGTTATACCTATTTTATTTAATATTCTCCCTACTCGTGATTTTTTTAGCGCGTGGGAGTTGAAAAAAAGCAGATACTCATCTAATAGCTCGTCGAGTTATTCTCCACCAAATGATACATCGTGAATCGAAGAGATCCGAGAGGAAATTCATAACCTTATACGCTCGTATATCTTGCGAAGGAACAATCCAGTGATTCAATCGGTGATTGTCACCAATTTATTCTGCACTTCGGTATTCCCCTCTCTCCATCAGATATTAGGGTACGTCTATTCGCAGTCTCGATCATTATACTACTTGTACCCGTAAATTTTCCGAGACAATATGTTATAAATATTGATAGTCGTCGCGTGTATGCGGTTCTGTCTCTTGAGGCGTGTCCTCTCCACTCTTCTGGGCCTCGTCGTCATGATCGTCGAAATTGCCTTTTTGCAGACAACTTTGGACGGGGCCAAGTTCTTTTTGCTCCCCTCGTTATGCAGAATGAAAGAGAGTATTACGAGTGTATGCCGTCGAGTGGTATATACGTGTACGAATCTCGTGACAGAAGATGCTGTTCGCTCGTGCTGGAGGACTCCAGAGCGGCAAGTATTAGAGAGGACCGGGTCGCCCACGACGACGATGTTCGTGTTTCTGTCGTGTAGGCATCATTAGTAGAGGATACGAGCTACACCGAAATCAAACGCCCGGACGAGAGGAAGGTGGCAGAAGAGGATACGTGAGGCTCCATTCGCGAATGATACAAATACACTATTGCTTAAAAGTTTTGAAAAATTTACAAATATCCTAGTAAAAAAAATTTAACGTTAAGATTTATCAGATCAAGAAAATATATTGACCAAAACATGAACATTAATTAAAATGCTTGATTGTATTCATATCATCAATAATTTATTCTTTCAGGAAACGATCATTCGGGAAATATTTTCCAATTTCTTCGATAATTTACTAAGAGGATCTGTTTGATTCTTCATTCGACAGTGTTCAGTTGTTATCTTTTTTTAAATATTGGATCCATGTGATTATCCGATTCTTGTTGTGTTTTATTCATTTAGTGAATTGCTCATGAATTAGTAGACAATGATATTGATTTACTTAAAGAATATTTCGAAATATTATTATTTGAAATTGATCTTTTTACTTCAAACGAAGAAAAAAGTTTTTGTCGATACTGTACGCGTGCCTCAAGCTGATGATTACGTCGGTGTGGGCGAGAGTAAGTGAGAGAGAGAAAGAGAATGGAAGAAGCAACATCAAAAAAGAAAAATTTGGCCGTCCGAATACGATTGTGGACTCCGAGAAGCAGATACATTCGGATCTGTGTCGAATCTCTCAGAGCCTCTTTTTGAAGGGGTGGAGAGGTCTAACTTCCGGTGCTGCCCTTAAAATGGCTCACATATAGACTATTATGTTGCATATCTTTTGGGTGTGACCGAGACGTCGCTCTCACCAAACGATAGTGTTTTGCAAAATTTGTGACCTCTGACCAAGACTACGTTGAACTGCACGGCTGAAAGCATGCGATCATTTATTTTCAATAAATAAATTACAGAAATCAATCTAATTAAAAACTCGACAAACTTCCAAAGCTACTAACAGTTTAACTACTAACTAACATAATAAATGATTTCAGAAATCGGCTAAAATCACAGTATCCGGTATACAATGATGATATCCGGTAGACAAACAGTGAGTACATTCTTTTACATACTGAAGATGGAGTCATTCATGACATTACCTCTAGCAAGATGGAAATTCGTTTTTCAAGATTCTGGCGATATCCAGAAAACGTGGACATCATCAGTGTCTGAAGAGCTATGAAAGAATGCACACACGACCATTCAATACCACATATTTTAACAACTCTTTACCATTACTTCTGTATTCAATAAATGCTGATACTGGACGAAGGTATCCTTTAATATAAAAATCACCAACGATAATAAAATAGTTGTCTCACGAATTTGGACTCAAAGCTTCGGTGCCATAATGCGACAACTATAAGTGCAATCTCGTTGTTGACAAGCAGCGCATGGCTGCATGAATGCGAAAGGTAAAGAGAGGACGAATCAGAGTGAAGGAAACTAGCGATATATACGCGGACTAAATTTATGCTGGGCGATTTGATTACCGCGATATAAACTTGATGCGGAGACACACGAAGACTCGGAGACAAGACGGGAACATACATCATGAGACTCGTTCGGCGGTTCGCTGGACGGCAGTGTGTCTCCTGGTGTATATATGATTGCTCTCCTCTCTCTCGGCTATAAGGCTTCGCCATTCTTTCTTACTGCATTTTTTTCTCTTCTTCCATCCCCTTGGTCCGTCGGTGGCTTCTAAGTATACACACGTAGAAAAATGCATACAGAGTTTCTTGGCTGCGTCACGCACAGAAGTGCATCCTCGCCGCCCTGCGCTTCCTATATGGCCCTCCCTTCTCGCACGTTTTCACAAACTGCGACCCAGCCATGGCCGTAAATGAGATAACGAGATCAAATTTATGGCGCCAGATCTCCAACGAAAATATGATAATCGCGGCTAATGCCGAACTGGCCGTGGCCCGGGCGCGAAAAGAGAGGACGTGAAAAAAACGTCGGAGAGAGGAATCATCGTGAATCTTTTCATTCAAGGTGGAGAATAAGCTCTCCCGAAGACTCTGGCCACCGTCACGATTTACTTGCTATCTTTTCTTCGTTGCTCCATTCTTCTTTTGGCTTCGTAGTATTATTTTCGAAATGTCTTCCTCATCGAAAAAGTTTTTCATGGGAAGAAAAAAGTTTATTATGTTTATCCTTCATACACTGAGTATGAATTAAGAGATATGCGTGCATCCAATTTTCAGTAAAGTAAAACAAAGAGGACCAAGTTTCTCAGAGTCATTTTTATGCTTTAGTCCTTCTTAGATATTTTATAATATGTAAGTTGCACCAATTTGTTAACTATCTGTAAAATATTTTTATTTCCAAACTGCTACTATATGAATTGGAATCATATCAAGAGCTCCTACCAAATAATTATAAATCAAATTGAATGATCATTTTTGGTTTTGTAGGATTCCGAAAGGTTCTGTTCATCAGAAAGATTTATGACCAGAATAGAAAAAAAGGTATTTTACAGTATCTATTTCCCATACAGCGAGTATGATTCACAAGTACGTGTCTCCTTGATTCCCAGAAAACGACGAGGATGAGTCGTCGTGGTATCACGTACTGAAGAGGATGATGCTTCGCGGATGTAAACGCGCGTATTCATGAAAGAGGAAAAGATCAAATGAATCGCGGATCTTGAAGAGAAAGACGATAAATGCCGGACTCGTAAGAGCAACATTTCGTGCTCCGCTGATGATGGACTTAAGAGTGGACACGTATATACATATGTATATAAGTAAATAGTGCGCGTTGTTATGCGCGCTAGTATCGTGTCGGGAAACTAAACGTAAACGGTGTGCGCGATATGTGCCCCGTATACTCACGCGCTTACCCGTTTCATCCACCAGAATTTTATTATTCTGGTTCCTACGGTGCTTCACGATGGTGAAATCTTTATTTGGAATCATTCCAAGAACAATAACGTATCTTTCTTTCTCTCTCTCTCTCTCGCATTTTATCTTTTTCCTCACTCTTTTTTTCTGTTTCTCTTTCTCCTGGCCCGAATAAAAAGTAAAGGTAACCCAGTTATTTTGTGTTCGCTACGAGTCTTCACTCGGACTCGTCCATTTGTTTATTCGTTCGTCTTCAACCGGCCGATTATACGAAAAGATATGATGCGCTCGTTGGTAGTACCGGCACGCGTGCATCATCGCGCATATAAATCAGTCTCCTTCGTGGATCAGATAGGATTTCAAAAATATAAAATACGCGCGACGATCGTTCGTATATAGCGTGTGGCTTGCGCTCGGGGAAAAAGGTGGAACGAGGGAAAAGGAATGAAATGAGGCGCAGGCAAGGTAGAGCAAGCTCTTTCTCTTTTATATACACATGTAAAACAAAAGCAAACGAGAAATCCCTCCGGGAGTCGCGGGATGGTATGGGAATGGCTGAGAGAGAGAGAGAGAGGTGGGAGCAGCCAAGACCGAAGAAATACACAAGAAAGGCCGACTCGTTTCCGAAACGTGATCTCGCGATGATTGGTGTTGCAACTCTCGGACAAAGAAAAATGGCATTTACCGTACGAAATGGCAACGAAGTTTCGCCGAAATCGCGAGAAAAAATAAAGGAATGCACGCACGCGCGCTGTTGAGAAAAAGTACAGAAAACCCAGCGCGGAAGGTTACACAAAATTCAAAACGAGCTTGGTAAAATCAGCTCCATCGCGAATTCTCAGGTGCATCCACCAACTACCGCGCGCCCTTTTATCTTACCGTATCGGAACTCATCCAAAAACAAACCGTTCCTTTTTTAATTTTCGGTTCATTTTTCACCCTGGTACAGTGCACACTGATATAATAATTTGGAGAAATTTTAATTAAAAGATTCCTGTATTTTCTTTTCCAGCAACTATTTTTGAGAGCATTCATAAAAATAATTTGCTGGCTGGATAATAATATTTTTATCAAGAGCGTTTATCAGAATACTTTGTTAGTATAGCAACGATATTAAGGAACATTCCTATGTACCTTGAAAAAGGATCTGTTTTTACAGTTACCCTTCTCCTCGCGATTCCAGGTGTACTATTTTTCGGAAACTATTGTAAAGACTCTTTACGGAAGTGTATTTTTTGACCAGAGTCATACGGACGTTTCCTCGAGTTACACCTCATACTTTCCACTTTTCCTGTGGTGTTACCTTATATTGATAAGTAATTACTATTTACTAAATATATAACCTCCAACATAATTATTCTACGAAAATTTTAGCATTTGATACATGAGAAATTCAAGAAAATTTCAATGTCTATAAATACTTCAAAAAATTTTAATGAAAAATCGAGAAAAATTGATCAATAATTAAAGAAAAGGTCAGAAAGCGGGAAAGCTTTTGGATAAGAGTAATGTTCCGTTTTGTCGTAAACAACACCGGTCTCGGTGACAACGCTGAGACAGGAAAGAACCTGTTAAAAGGGCGAGCCTCAAGTCAGGAGTCCACGGGAGTGTAAACGAGGCACGATAAAAACAATGTGTATAATATCAGGGTGGTTTTTGTTAAAACTGCAAAGCCGGGTAAAAAGAAGCGGCCCGGATCCTGTTGCGAGGGCGAACGAGAAAGAAAGAGCAAGGGAAGGGCGGTGGGTGGCTGATGGTGGCCGCCAGGAGCACTCAATTCATCAAGGACTCGACGGCACGTAATTTAAGACTGCTTTTAACTCTTGGGTGTCGCAATTTATGTGAGCTTCTTACGAAAGAATGGCTTCGCCTCTCGTTCCTCCGGTGCGCAAGACACCACTGGTGGTCTATGGCGCGCATCAACCCGTTCTCCGTGTTCTAGTCGCTACTTCTTCTTCCACCCCCAAGGCTTGTCCAGGATCCAGAGAGCTCACCCTCCTGCCAGGTCGTTTCGACCCCATTCGAGTTCTTCAACCTTCGCCTTGGACATTCCTCAACCCTTTTCGACCTTTAACGATGAATTACCTGATTCTGGCAATCGATGATCGATTAATAGAGATTTCAAATTGCGGCTACTTCTCAACGATTCATGCAGAGACCTCTGCGGATTTCTTCACTGGAAACAACAGTCCTGGAAGCCAGCGCAGCCTGGCCACAAAAGATGTATAGCAATTAAAAACGAAAATCCCCGGAGGTAATGAACGAATAATAATATTCACCATATATCGTGACGCAATGTAAGGTGAACAGAGTGTACGTGTGTACGTATATTACGTTGGGGCAACGGAGGACATTAGCGAAAATTAATTGGCTGTAATTCTTGCGAGTCGTACGGATAATTAACGAGCGGATATTCCGCCGGGATATCGTCTGGTGCGGGTAACCGTACGTGGGGAATCTCTTTCGCGAGAGCAACCCTCCGTGTGACCGGCGCGGATCGCGCGCGCCAACGGTCTCCTCCTCGCGGTGAGGCGCTTTTATGCGAAAACTCACGCATTTACGTCGCGTGAACCGAACGACGGAACTCCGAAGATTGTCTCTGGACTGCAGCGAATTTAACCCTCCGAATATATCGTTTCATTCGGTCACGTGATCCAAGAGCAGAGGCTCTTGTCCCCGCTATTAGGCGCGATACTGGACGCTCCGAGGTGTTATCAAATCATCGTTTGTACACGCCTAATCCTAGAATTAATGATTCCGACCGTACCGACATCCTCTCCGTCTCTTTCCATTATCTTCGCTGCATGATGCGACAGATCTTAAAGTTCGCCAAACCGGCGCGATCATCGCGGACGGATCACTGAGCCGTGCCAGTAGCAAGAGAGACCAAACATCGCACTGGTCACGCTTCTTCGAAATTATCTACAGGGTGGAACGTGACAATGAATTAGCGAGCTTGAAACTTGAAATCTTAAAACGATATTATGCTAAAAGATTTCAATATCGACACAATTAATACGTCTAGAAAAATTAAGAATTTTCATACTTGTAAACATAAATTATAGTATAAAATAATAGTAAACGTGAATGTTAAAAATGCATAAAATAAAATGAAGGAAAATTACGTCGAGCAATGCAAAATAAAACGCAAATCAGTATAAACTGGAAAGTACTGTAATTAAGAAACGAAAAATAAAATAAAATGCGCAAATAAATTTTATAAAAAAATACATTGCAGATCAAAATTGAAACGACAAAGGGCTAACAGGCGTCACCCGTTATATCCTTCAAACTTTCGTACCGCGAAGGATCGTCCACAGTGGCCAGAATATATCCCCTTAATTATCCTGTGTGTGCATTCTGAGTGTGAACTAACCATTAATCATAGTAGAAGAGAAAAGAGAATCGTGAGGAGGACGATGGAAGGGTGTGTAGGAGAGACGAGCGTACACTCCGGATCGAGGCGAAGTTTGTGTGTTTTCCGTTCGTACACGAGCCAGGAGAGAGAAAGAGGACGAGGATTTTAATTCAGAAAAGAGTAAGGCTCGCTGCTGTGTTCGTGTAAAGATTACCTTTCGTGTACGATCATTAGTAATCTCAGGTGGACACCGAGTCGTTCTTCATTCGATGTCCAGTTGAGAAAACGATACTCAGTCATCGATCCGGTGTGGGCTATCAAGCCTCGATAGATCCGGAAGAATTATGTCCCTCAAATCGCCCGATTAGCCTCTCGTCCGGTTCATTGTTACCATCTCACAATGCTTCTCCTTGAACTTTGTAAGGGAACACGAAAAATACCTGCAAGAGCCTGAAGAAGAAAGACCGAGGTAAAGGTATGAATGAAAAAGGTTCGACGCTACCGTACGGATGACCCTTTGAAAAAAGTCTCAAAAAAATATAAATCGTTTTTTTACCTTTTTAAAATTGACTGAAGACTTTCCCATTCTGCAGTATTTTCGTAAGATCAGGTGTAAGTACATTCGTATAAAAAATATTGTAAAATCCGAGCATAAATATTTGCGCATAAAATACAAGAACCGATTTTTTTATTATGAAAAAATACACGTTAAGTTTTTTATAGAAGTGTGTAAATATTTTTATAAAAAGATTTTAGTCGCGAATAATTTTACAAGAAAAATAGTGCGTAAATATGGTTAAGCTGTTTAGTAATGTACATTTCGTGGGAAGTAACGCGTAAAATGAATTGGCCCATAAACTGCGTAAAGGCGGAAACGCGGGAGAAAGATCGCTCAGAAGGCCATCGAGGTCTCTTCCGAGCGCATTTGTGTGTACGTGATATACGCGAAAAGTAATCATCGAAGAAACACCGCGAGCGCATCGCTCGTTGGCCGGCCGCGTGACTTGACACCCGAGCTTACCTCTCGTACTAATCTATAAAACGTAGAAATTGTCCGGATGTGTGGTCGGCATATAAATCAGAATGTTCTTATTGGCCGTCCCTTCTAGATGTAATAAAAAATAATGTAAAAAATTAAACTTCACAAGTAAAGTTTTTACTATGATTGATGAAATCGGCGATTGAAATGTGAATATAAATTTTTAAAAACATGTAAAAATTTATCGAGAATTTTCATATTTATTCGAAGGCAACTTTGTGTACAAATTTCAATGCAATCTTTGGAGATAAGTGATCATGAACAAAGTATTCACGTTTTTATTTTAATGTATAGAAAATATAGATGTATGAAAAAAATTGCAAACATTTTTATGGACGATGCGGAGAGTTTCGGTTTTATTTATTTTCTGTACAAAGGAGTCCAAAACGTGACTTTTTAAAAATGCTGCAATTACGTCACAGCGAAAGAGAGTTTGAAAATAAATGAGAGAAATAAAAAATCGGTGAAGCGAAGAACGCGGTTCTCTCATTAGCACACAGGACCCATATGAAGCTCTTTGTTTCGCTGGTGCGAGGACTCGCGGTGGTTGAAAAATATAAAAAAACACCGTGGGCGAGAGAGACTTAGAATCGCACATTGGGACTATGGGACCCTTTCGGAAACCTGCTTCTCTCAAATGCATGCATATACATTCATCCTCGTGTGTGTTGCAGGCTTGGCAGAAGAGAGAATTCGCGAGAGCGGCGAGATCAAAAAACATTTCGTCCCTCTTTCTCTCTTTCTCGAGCGATCGTTTCTCGGGGGTTGCCGCGAGACTTTGACACCTCGAAGAATCGTTCCAAGAAAACGAGTGTAGTTTCATTTTTTTTCTTCCCAACCATGTGTTATTCGCTTTAAAAAAATCAAAAATCTCAGATGGGGAGAAAAAAATCATTGTTACACCTTTTGATTTCATCAATGAATTTTATTTTAATTTCATTTCGAGCAGTAATCCTAATTAACGATCGAACGTCAATGGGAGCAACGAAAAAAACTTTAATGTGACGAATATTTTTCATTGATGTCTGCCATGGAACTTTCGAGCTGGCTGAAAATTCATTGAACTCGAGTGGAGAATCATCATCCAAGAAACATGTGCACGCACGTGTGTGAATGTATTTATTCGTATAAAGCATCGACGATTTATCTGAGACTCTGGTTTTCTTTTCCTCGCTCACAAAAGCCTCCTAACCAAGAACCTTTCGTATTAAGATTACTCGTTCCATCGCTCTCGACAGTTCTTTTCGCCGCAATGACATACATGACCGATTGGTCAACGACAAAGAACAAAGTCGTTCTTCAACGTGCATGAAAAATGCACTCCAGTGGATGCTGCAGCGTCCTTCTTTTATCATTTTTCGTCACTTCAATTTTTTTTTCATTATTAAATCGTAATCGTGCAGTCAGTGACATCTCAGGCTGAATATACGAGTATCAAGCGCGATATATCGTTGGTCCGAACACCAATGTATATTTTCACCATAACAAATAATTAAACTTTTGCGAATTAAAAATTAAATATTTTTTCATCATTACAATTCACTCCAGTGCAGGTGGTGCAATTCTCGACATCCTGAAAGAATATCAAAATAAATTCAACTCCGCAGCGATTGAAATCTTGCTGGCTCAAAGTTTAAACATCCTCCCCTTCAATTTCGCGAATGCAACGTGCGAAAAGCTTCCGTAGAGCCGCCGCTTTCTGGGGATAAAGATCCATGAACGGGATATCTGTAATAATCGATTCTGATTGCATTGAAGCCCGGTAGTGGTGGCGTTGATTGGTGCATTCATAAATATCCATTAGCGGACAATGTCGGTAATGATCGAGAGGATAGGGAAAAGGTAGGGTGGAGGAGGGGGAGGGGGGGGGGTGGGGTGAAGAAGGGGGACGAGGGGCGGACTACGCCCTGGACCGTCGATTCTTCTTCCTCCTCTTTCTCACAAGAGGCGAACGAGCCTTCGCGGTAGCGGACACGAGATCCTTTTCCTCTTCCTCTCATCTCGGTAGCCTCGGAGATGATGAGAAACAAGAAACTGTTCGGTGTTAGTTGCTTACCTGTGTCCGCGCACCCATACACTCGACCATTTATTTAAAATTGTTTTCTTTTTCTCGTTTCTATAAGTATATGTATACGCGGGACGTGTATTAAACTTGTGTATATAGCGAAATTCGTTTTTTTCATTTTATTTGTATATTCCGGTGAGTATTCATTCTCTCTCCCTTCATTCGTCTGTTTTTGCCTGTCTGTACGTCAGCGCAAGAAATCTCCCTCGTCTTTCGATTCTTGCTTCGTTTTTTTTCCTCTTTCTCCCCTTTTTTCATCATTCTTCTCTCGATTGGCCATCTCCCATGCCAGATATTTTTCTTCCTCTCTTTTTCTTTCACTTTTTATTCTCATTGCCACGCAGTCGAATACCTGCTTGAGAACGAGTCCGATTTTTCGGAGCTCCGGTGATCGACGTTTATGGCAAAAAATTTTTCTAAAAT
This sequence comes from Cremastinae sp. B BG-2022a, assembly GCA_030522605.1. Lineage (NCBI taxonomy): Eukaryota > Metazoa > Arthropoda > Insecta > Hymenoptera > Ichneumonidae > Cremastinae sp. B BG-2022a. Next base: position 7,206 of record JAPYYX010000657.1, on the reverse strand, counting down.
TAAATGAAAGATTTTTTGGTTTGAATTTTCTATTGATTTATATTTATATTTTTTTTTTAGTTTTAGAAGTTGAAAAGCTAAAATTGTGTAACAGAAAGAAGTAGAAGAGTCTCGTTTGTGCGGAAGAAAGAAAAAATTTGAGGCAAACAAATTTTCTGAAATTAAATAAAGGTTTTTTTGCCTCAAATTTTCTGATTTCTATTTTTTGTTGAGTTTTAGAGGTTAAAAGCTAGAATTGTGTAACAGAAAAAAGCAGAAGAGTCTCGTTTGTGCGAAAGAAAGAAAAAATTTGTGGTAAAAAATTTGTCTAAAATTATATGAAGGATTTTTTGGTTTGAATTTTCTATTAATTTAGATTTAAATTTTTTGCTTAGTTTTAGAGGTTGAAAAGCTAAAATTGTGTAACAGAAAGAAGTAGAAGAGTCTCGTTTGTGCGGAAGAAAGAAAAAATTTGAGGTAAAAATCGAGAGAATCGAGATCGGAGATTATTTTTCTGACAATGGATACGACTTACCTGTTGAGTACACATACAGGTGACACAAACTGTATCCCATTCGCCGAGGGTCGATCGTCTTTCATAGTGCGCACGGATCCATTGCGTCGTATTTTATCGCTCGGAAATTTTGATTCCTCGGTCCCGGACACAATGTAACCCTCTTTCTCTCTCTGTGTCACGCTGACTAGATGCCGACAATGAAGAAAAAAGTTATCGAGACCCGCTCCCACGCTGATCAGCAGTCACGTGATGCTGGATTACTTTAATAAATTTTCCTTCGCACGTTTTCATGGGAGGAAGGGGATAATTCGTCCTTGTGTTGATTCGTCGATCAGAAAACCGGAGAATTTTTCAACCATTGTGCCCTCCGTCCTTTTTTTGAATCCTGGATAGGCGAAAAAAAAGATAAAAAAATGAGACAACCTCGACGGAGATCGCGGTATTTTTTTCTCTTCCGGTTATGATTGATTCTAATTTTGTTTGTTCTATTTGAATGAATCGACCAGAGTTATATTTTTCGTCAAAAAAATTTCTGAGAGGCTCTTAGTGTACACAAAGTCTGTTATTTTGATAACTTTTTGTTTGCAATTCTCTTGTGTATAATATTTGAAAAGCTATCTATGTTTTTGAAAACATTTGAATGGCTCCACTAAAAACCAAAATGTAAAATAAACTGAAGGTACAATCTTCTTGTGATAAAAGTGACTTTCCCATACCGAATTGTTAAAATATAGTCTTTGTTGTTATCATAGAAAATTGAAAATTTTTATTGTGATATTTAGAATGAGTATCATTGAGTATACTCAATCGGTTCCCAATATTTCATCAAAAATTTTCACATTATTTATCGTTTGAACAATTAAAAATGCAAATTTTAGACAAAATTGTTTAAACTAGGTTATTAACATTTTTCATGTGTACTGATAGTAGGAACAAATTATGAACAAAACCTCATGGATCGGTTTAATCAATTTTTACGTACTGGTACAGAGGAAAATTCGTTTCCTTGTCATAACTGGATAATTTTTTAAAAAATGTTTAGTGCAAGTTAATGAAATTTGGCAGAAAGATTCTTTAATATTTAACCATCGTGAGGAAAAATTTACAAGTAAAGTTTTATCAATATTCATAATTTATTATAATTTTGTTTCGATTAATTTGCATAAGAATACGTATAATATTCAATTTATTATAATTTTGAAATGATATAGTAAATTGAGTTAAAATTTGCAGAGAAATATTAGAATTCTATTATCAGTGCCTAATCAAATTTTCCGATATTCACCACCGTTTCGAGTTATCTGCATTATGCAAATCCTTAAAAAATACAATCATTACAAATAAAATATTTGAAAATAAATGCATTTGGCAGAGCGAAACAAACGAATGCGGTTTAAGAAATATCTGAAAGTTTTGTTGAATTTTCCAGAGATTCCGGAAAACAGGAAAATGGTCGGGATCGATTGTTCAGCATTCCTCTGATTTGGCGTATACATTTTCTACCCTCGTTCCTCCCTGGAGCTCGAGTTTCCCATATTTCTGTATACTCTTAAGTCGATCCCGGGAGAGCACGAGTGGTGAATATAAATTAGAATCGATCAACTCTGACTTTTCCAAAACTTTCACCAGATTAGCATCACGTCCGGCAAGTTATAATTTGTGGGCGACCCCCGCTGTTTCCACGGACTGACGTTAGACGTCTGATCTAAGGTAGAATTATACAAAATATCCATAAATACATCCATAAGGAGAGAAAGAGAGAGAAAGAAATTCTGAGGTCTGACTGCATTGAGTTTCAAGTGCAACCCTTGTCAATATCGATGCACCCACGGAGGTTAGCCTCTTGTCTCTCATCGGGACACTTCTGGTAGACGTTTCCAGCCCCGAAACCTTCGCCATCGACCGACAGCCCGAGACCGAGAGCGCGTTCGCCAGTCTCTTATTTTTCTTACTATTTGAAGGAGACTTCACCTCCAGAGGGAGAAAAAAATGAAAAGAGACTGAAAAATCGAGAGCGAGAAACAGAGAAGGAGAGATCTAAAGCAAAAAAATGAATAAATAAGTCGAAAAAAAATAAATAAAAATCGAGAGATCGAGAGAGCGAAGAGCAAAACGCCAGAGATCATCCCATGCGAACGAAATTAAACCCTGTCGGATAAATAACACGCGTGTTACAAGCGTGTTCCCTTTGTTCGTGATTTGACGTTTCTGATTATTATAGGCTGTATGCGCTCCTTCCTCTCTGTCTCTCAAGCTCGTCGAGGGAGGGTGTGAGCATACTCCCCCGTCTCTTAAAACATTCGCGAATTCTCCTCTCTGCTCCTTCGACGATGGAATTTTGATTCGACGAAATATAATAAGCAGATTTTTAATTGCCATTTTGCTCGATTCTTCAACTCATTTCATTTTCTCATTTTGTATTCGTCGTGAACAAAAAGAGACATTTTTACTACTTTGTGATGTTAATTTCAGTAAATGATATGGAGGAAAATCAGAAAAGTCTTTGGAATCGAGAAGGGAGTTGGAAAATTATTTCGAGACAGCGCGACAGATGACGTTCGAGAGTGAGAGCGAGAGGAGACGAGCAATTATATTTCTAATGCATATATCGCAAGACGCGTATTCATTTTGAGGGAACAGTCGAGATTTCGCGAGACATCTATATCGGGCCAGGTTGAATCTCTCGAGACAGAGTCGAGGATATACGTAACATGCCCTTGAGGGACGCAGCTACCTTGCCTACTACCGAATATTTTCAAGATTTTCGCGAGACGAGGGGAAGCAAAGACAGCCCGGAAAAGCGAGCCGGGAAGAGGCGGATGAAGATCCTTATAAGTATTCTCGAAATCAGGGTAACGTGTCAAATGCATATCGCGATACTTCCCTCTTTACGTATGTCTCATGACATCCTGAATACATTTTGTCTCGAAGAATAATTATTTTCACGAGCGAATTGAAATTTACTAGTTAACTCACAATTATATCGAAAGTGAATTAGAGTAGAGGAAAAAATTTCTTCGATTCATTCAATATTATTTTATTTGTAAAAATAATTTATTTGTGCTTTAATCACTATATGGTGATTGTTTTATCCATAGAACACGAAAAGTTTTCGTGTTATTTATTCAGCTGGAAAGTTATTCCAAATTCTGAGCAAGCAATGAAAAAAAAATGTCTACTTAAATAAAAGTCAAAAACGTTTCTTATTATCATCATCAAAAAGAAACATTTTGTAGTACTTGATAAAGGAAAAAAACAATCTTACGTCTAGTTTCAAAGAAAAAAATTCATAGTAAAAATCATACACAAATCTGAGTGAGAGAAATTTGAAGATTTGCCATATAATACTGCAAAAATTCTGTTAAATATTCCCACCATATTTTATTTTTTTCATCGACAACAATCTCAACTATTCTTAAAATACATTTCTTGAGGAGTGCTGACAGGAGAACATGCTCATGTTTATAAAATACCTAGCGATCGAACTACCACAAATAACTTTGCGAAAATCTAACTATAATAATCCTCTTAATATCCATTAGAGACTCGAGTGTGTAAAAACTTCTGAGTGGCGCGAAAAAAAGGCATAGGTCAATTTTTAAAAATATGGGACAATTTTTAAGATGAATAATAGCTGAGCGATAGCGTTTATATAGATGGATCATCCAGGCATATTTTACCTAATAAATGTATACAAATACACGAGTCATTTTTGTAGGATAAAGTTGATGGTCCGTGGCTGTGTGTGGCCGAGAGAGCATGTATAAATACACGAGAAGAGCCGCGTATAACAAGTTATGGCAGATAAATTTATAGCATCTCCACTGAAACGCCATTACTTTAAATGCACCCCTCTTATCCCCCTTCCCCTTGCCATTTTTTTCTCTTTGTCTTTTTCTCTGTCTCATTCCGTCTCACTTTTTCCCTCCCAGTGTCCCTCTCGCGAGACCACGGTCTCTCTTTCTCTCTCTCTCTCTGGTCCCTCTGTACCACATCTCCTCGTGTATATCCTCACTCTTGGTCTGGCTATTGGCTTTTACGGTTTTTAAATAGCCCCCGCGTACTTTTATGCTCCACCCAGCCCTTTGCCCAACATCTTCTTGCCACGCCGATTCTCGGGGCACAAATTTCACTTATACACAGTGTCATGAAACAATATTATCAAATCCGGATCACATTCAAAATTTATGTGCTAAAATAGTCATTTTTTATCGCTTATTATTGGTTCCTGCTTTGAAAATATTTACAATTCTGTCATTTTTGAGAATTTTTTAAAATTTGTCTGAGAATGCAGTAATAGTCATAGGAATATAAGAATTGGGAGAAAAATATTCTGTGGAATTAAAATTTTTCTCAATTAATAAAATTGAACTCATTTTTTCAATATTTTCGTTCGGTATTTGATTAATAAGAGCTTACTGAATATTTTTTGGAAAGAAACATTTTAAACATTTTTTTATGGATTTCAAAGTCGTTGATGAGAAATTTTTAATTCTAATTTAACACTTTTCATGATACTTGAAGTCAAAAAATAAAAATTTATTTTTGTTGTATGGCCCATTTTCTGAAAATTTGTATGATTTTGAAATTCCAGTTACCTCGCTAGGACACCCTATATGAATACATCGCTCACTACGCTCCGCTTTTTTTGTTTTCTTTATGCGTTTCTCTCGAAGCTCGATCGGTGCAATTTCGAAAAAGGCCTATTTGCTTGTGTACAATACACATTAAAGAAAAAAAATCAGGATGTTTGTAAAGTCTTCCGTGTTAGTCGGTGTCGTTACAGGCCTGCGTACAGAAGAAAATTATTCCTTTATCCGCCTCGAAGAATTTTCTCCGCGTGTATACATGTATACCTATTTCGGTTCTGCTCGCATAAAAAAAACTACACGTCTATAAATGTAAAATCTCGGCATTCGATACTTCGTGAGAAAACGCGCACGGAGCCCTGAGAAAGAGATAAATCCGATCTGAACGTAAAGTTTGCTCAGTTCGGAATTCGAAATATCAATCGAGAACTCACCAATTAGGATAAAAGAAAAGAAATTTTATGTGAATTTGTCGATAAATTGTATTTTCGTTGAATAAAACCAGAAAACAAAACTAAAAAACAATAACAAATGAATAAAAAACAAAAATATCAATATTTTTCCATTTTATTAATAATTTTGTTCGTTTCATCTTTAAACAATACTTAGAGCGATATCAGGAAAAATGTATACTTAAAAATATCGAATTTTCCAATAACACAAAAAAATCGATGAAGAGCCTGGGAACTCTAATGATGATCGAGGATGAAAATTCCGTTGAACCGGAAGCCGGATTGACGGGAGAAAATCAATAGACGTCTCGGGATAAAGGAACGAGGATGACGAAGTACGAATACGACAACGACAAGGTTGCCGAGTGAGCGAGCTTGGGGTCCGTTCGCGGGCTGAGTCGTGCCCAGAGAAACATACTGTGGCTCTCTCGCCCTGTAAGAAGTGATCGTTACTGCACGCCGCCCTATAATCTACACGGGCTAATGACGTCCATTACGTTACCGGACCGGCCGCTGAAGCTGTCTCTCTCTCTCTTTCTCTCTCTCTCTCTCTCTCCCTCACGGACTCTCTCTCTCTCTATCGCTCTCTCCCCGCGCGCCTCTCTCTCTCTCTCTCTCTCTCTCTCTCTCTCTCTCTCTCTCTCTCTCTCTCTCTCTCTCTCTCTCTCTCTCTCTGTCTCTCTCTCTCTTTTTCTCTCTCCAAGCATCGAGACTTGCTCTCAAACATTTTCAACCTTTTCCTACCTCTTTTTTTACTATGGACATTATTCCACCCCTCCTCCCCCTGCCGATCGCTTTGCTTCGACACAAGCATGAAAAGCTGTTTGCGCTCTTGACCACACAGAATATAACATACAGTAGACGGATGGCACACTCTTACCGGACCAAACGGTATTCCCATCGAGAAAGAGAGATCTTCGGCGAGGAAAGCAAAGACTTTTTCATGAAAAATGGAAACCAGTAAATCGTAACCAGAATTTTTCAATTTTTAAGATCTGACGATCATATTTGTGATTACATTATCTGCGCAATATGCATGCGAATTTTTTGAGTAATGTAAAAATAATATTATTCTGTACATGAATCGAACGGAGAAAAAATTTGTCAGGAAGGACATGAGACTGGAAAGTAAAGCCCATAATGATGAAATGCCTGTGTTGCAACGTTATACTCGTGTCAGAGTCAACTTACTTGTAGCCGTAAGCTTTATTCGCACGTATTTTATAAGTCAGGTAGCAAAAAAGGGTCTTGTGACTATTTCCTTATTGCTACCTGACTTTCTTTCCTTCCCCTTCTAACGTACTGTTGTAGATGATAATAATACATTACATTTAAAGAAGTCTTATAAAATGTAGTTACTTCATAAATAGTGTATTACTCAATAATTATTTAAATGTTATCAAATTTTATATTTTTTATTTTGAGGATGCCTTTTTGAAAATTTACACGAATGGGAATTTTATTATTTTTTGTAACCAAATTCGATTGGGATCTTGGGGTACACCATTAGAAATATAATTTAAAAAATTATCTCGTAAAAGGACAACCCTAATAGGATTGAAAAAAAAACCTTAAGGTAGTTCTATACAGGCCCCCAAATCAATTAATTTTGTCATAGTTTATCTCTGTAGCATGCGGTTTTTGAGCTTATGTTTATTAGGGAAAGTTG